>CAJNDV010035886.1:80355-94222 GCA_905221635.1 Symbiodinium sp. CCMP2456
TCCTGAGCAGGGGTCATGCGCACACATAGCATGTACGACGATTAGCTATGCTGAAGTCGGTGAAGGGAGGGTGCGACGGGTGCGAATGCAAGGCTTGCTGAAGGCCGAGTTCGTGGAGACAAGCTCCTGGGAACAACTTCCAATTCCAGAGGATCGGCCCGCTGCCGAAGCCGCCATCCGTGCCTTAAGTTTTGGCTTCTTCACGGGGGTTTATTATAATCAGGATCCCCCATCCCGAAAATTCCGACCTCGGGGGCCCTGGGCCGTCCGCTATCGCGGTGAACTCACATCTCGGCACACTGGCAGACATCAGCTTAGCCTGGCCGGCACGGGTCGATTCCGTTTGCTTGTGCGCGGCCAGTGCCTCATCGACGCAGTGGGAGCCTCGATTTCACTTGATTTTTACAAGACAGGACTCTATTGACTCTATACAGACTCTTACAAGAAGCATCTCTTCCGGTTTGCGTGCTTCTTTTCACGACCAGGAGACGGTGAGAGCCTCGAAATGGGTGGCTTTCTCGGGGATTTGGGAACGGAGCAGCGCGGGGAGCTGGAGCTTTCGGCTGGCGAGAAGGTGGAAGTGTGCGTGCTGTGGGCTCCCGGGCCCATCCGGCCTTCGCGGCTCCACCTCGGTTTTCGGCAGAAGCCCTGGGCCTCCGAAGCCGAGTTGCAGGCCGAAGCCACGGAGCTGGCGCGGAGCTGCGAGGCGGCGGTGGTGGTTTTGGGGTCTCCAGGCCAGGATTCCGAGGGCCGCGACCAGAGCTTCGAAGTCTGTGGCTTGGAGCTCGTCCGAGCTGTGGCCGCGGTACAGCCCCGGACGGTCGTGTGCCTGAACGTGGGAGCAGCAAAGCAGCTGCCGCCACAGCTTCTCAAGGCAGGTGCGGTGCTGGTCTGCTGGCTCGGTGGCCAAGAGGCCGCAGAGGGGCTTGCCAGGGTCTTATGCGGTGAGGGCTGGGGACCTTCGGGTCGGCTGCCTGCGACCTGGCCCTACAAGCTGGAGGACACAGCGACCGGCAAGAGCTTGAAGCGATACCCTGGTGTTGGAACTCAGGTCTTCTATTCCGAGGGTGTTCTGCTGGGACACCGCTGGTTCCAGAGCCAAGGCATTTCACCTCAATTCTGCTTCGGCCATGGCCTCGCCTACACCAGCTTCGAATACTCAGATGCAGAACTCAGAGAACTGAGAGGACCAGAATTTCAAAACCCCTTCGGGCCAAGGCCAAGGCCTCTTCTCTTCTTTTGGCTCTCTTTGCCTGGCAGGACCCGGACATCCCGGAGCCGATGCCAGTGGAGCCAGCGCATTCAAGCCGGAGGCCGAGCTGGAGCTGATGGTCCGGATCCGGAACTCTGGGGCCCGCCCGGGCAAAGAGGTCCTCCAGGTCTTTGCGGTGGCCCGGCTGCTTTTGCTTCTACCCTCCTCTAGGCCTCCAGGCCCCTGCTAGAACACCCTGCAACCAAAGCTCTCAATCCTAAAGACCCCTATGCCCTACGCCCGCCTGCGAGTGCCCTCCACGTCCTGGAACTGGCCCAGGAGCGGCGATCCGGTGCTGACGCGACCTGGCGGCTCCTGCTTGGCACCTCGGCTTTCGAGTTCCGAAACTGAGAAACAGGCGGGGGTCCAGGGGTTGACGGATTGCGGGGCTTTGGGGTTTCGGGCGGGCGTGGGAGGTTGACGGGCCGAGGGTTTAGGGCAGTTTAGTGGTTAAGGAGTTCGGGGTTCGTAGGGTTTCGGGGCTTTGCAGTTTCGGGCGGGTGTGGGAGGTTGACGGGCTGAGGGTTTAGGGCAGTTTAGGGGGATTTTGGGTTTTTGAGGGTTTCGGGGCTTTGCAGTTTCGAGCGGGTGTGGGAGGTTGACGGGCTGAGGGTTTAGGGCAGTTTAGGGGTTAAGGAGTTCGGGGTGTTTAGGGTTTCGGGGCTTTGGGGTTTCGGGCAGGTGTGGGAGGTTGACGGGCCGAGGGTTTAGGGCAGTTTAGTGGTTAAGGAGTTCGGGGTTCGTAGGGTTTCGGGGCTTTGCAGTTTCGGGCGGGTGTGCGAGGTTGACGGGCTGAGGGTTCAGGGCAGTTTACGGGGATTTTGGGTTTTTGAGGGTTTCGGGGCTTTGCAGTTTCGGGCGGGTGTGCGAGGTTGATTTGCTGAGGGTTTAGGGCAGTTTAGGGGTTAAGGAGTTTGGGGTGTTTAGGGTTTCGGGGCTTTGGGGTTTCGGGAGGTTGTAGGAGTTCGCGGCTTTGGGGTTTAGGTGCTGACGGGCTGAGGGTAGGTAGGGCCAGGGGTTAATTAGTACAGGGTTCAGGGATTCGGGGTTGCAGTCAGTGTTTGAGTGTGTCTGAGTGTGTCAGTCAGTCAGTGTGTCTGTGTGTGTGCGCGTGTGGGTGGGTGGCCTGTGTGCGCCGGGGTTTCGGAACATCTGCATGCCACAACCGCCGTAGCAAAAACAATACCTCAAGATTGTGAAGACGAGCTGCACATCCCAAACCTGCCAGAAGCCCAGGCTTCACAAAGGTTGCATTGCATCCTGGTGAGGTGCAAGTGGCAGTTCCTTGGCACAGAACAGATCGGCTTGGTGACCAAGCTTCATTCCCTTTCGAGGACACTCCCTGATGCAGGTCTAGTTTTCGATTGGTTTACAGCTACAACTTCAGCATCTGCGTAGACCTAGAGGTATTGGCAAGCACCCTGCGCGCAACAGGAGCGATGCTGCTCCTGTCCTAAGATTCAGATCCTAAAGACGGTCTGAAGGTTGCCAGTCTGTCCCAGATCCGAGCATGCCCGGAACCTGTGTCTGGAGTCTAGAATGCTCGTAAATACGGCAAAACTAAAGGTGGCGTTCTCTTTCGCTTGCTTCCCCTGTAGTCTGGATTCATCATGGCTTTCATGGTATTCCGTTTCTGTCGGAGCTGCAAAGGCCGTCAAGTTCCTGGCTCGGGAAGCTACGCGACATTGGTGCGAGAGAATGATGCCTGGCTGACAAGGGTTTGGGCCTGGGCCTGGGACGGAATAAGGATTTATCAGGATCCAAAGCGGTGGGTTTCTTGCCCATTGCCTGCTTGTCTCCCATGCATTTCGCGACGAGGCGCACCTGGGTGGTGGAGCCCTGCTGCGATGTGCTGATTGCATCGTCCGGGGAGGAGCAATGGCGAACCGTGCTGCGAATTGCTACCCCTGCCACTGCGTGAAAAAGTGGATGCAGCCCAGCCGGCTCACGTCGTGAAAGCTTCAGGCTTTCACAGAATTTCACAGTCTCATTTCGCAGACTTATTGCAATGTTTGCACCGGTCCGAAATCCTCCAGCTTTGAGCTGGTGGCACATGGCCGTGCATCCTAGTGACCTAGTGCATGTGTAGTATCGCTTGTACATCCTTTCGCATCCATGATCGAAACTATGTTACTTCTTGTGCTGCGGCAGGGAAACGACCGCACTTCATGCCACTACTTACTACTGCTGCTGCCGCTGCTCCTGCGACAGCCTCGACTCCATTACCAAACCTGGGGACTTCTATGAACCTACAGCATGAATGTGGGTGTTCTCATTGCCGTCCGCTCTCTGGAGCTTGACGCACAGGTCGGAGCTCCGGCGGCTTTTGCTTCCGGCTTCCACGGGCCTGGCCAACATGATGCCCTCTCCCGAGCTTTTCGGATCTTCGCGACATGTGGCTCCGTCGGCGTGGTTGTTCCTATCATCGGCAGCATGATCATTATCATCATTATCATCGGAGAGATGTCGTTGAGGGCGGGGCCCATTGCAAGTACTGAACCTTCGGCCACAGGCTTGGGCCTCCGGCCACTGCGGAAGAGCCGCCCAAAGTAAAGGAATCTAAGGAAGGCCGGCCAAGCCTTGCCTGTCGTGGTTGACCAGTGTATCTAGCGAGTTGATGACTGCATGAGAGCTCAGTGATGGAATGCCGGAAGTCAAGCTGGTCTTGGGTCAGCCGCCTTGAAAGCTAGTTCACATTTGGCATGAGCTGCTGGTACTGTCGCGCTTGTTGCCGACCCGGGCAGTTACCCTAAAGATCGGAGACAGCTTCGTTGCAGCTGCCTCGGCTTACAATGACTTGCTTCGTGCAATTTCAGAAAAGGGAGGCTAATGGTTGCTGCGTCTAGTTCAGAAAGCTATGATGGCATTGGGGTCCCAGGGCGAGAGAAGGACAGATAGGCAGATAGACATGGATGGACGGCCAGACAGAGACACAGACAGACAGACGGACGGACGGACGGACGGACGGACGGACGGACGGACAGACAGGGATCCTGAACAGCCGCAAAGCCGCGTCGAGGCCAGGTTCCCCGGTGGGATTCCAAGCCTGGCCCCGAGATGGTTGTTGCCAGCGTGGGTTCGGGGCCTTCGGGCTTCTGGGGCTTTGGGTAGACTGGTAGACGGTTGCTTCGTTTCGCCAGTCTCGCTCTCCCACGGTCAGCCTTGCAATTTCATCTTGGAGTTCTGGGATTTCAGGCTTTGAGAAGGTGGCGCAGCAGCTGCAAGCGCTTGAAGCTTGAAGCTGCGAGGTACAAGCTGAATCATGACCCTGGTCTGCCAATCGATGCGTCTGCTGCTGCTGGTGAGACCCGTCCCGAGGTGACGATTTCTACATAGGTGGCGGTGGAGACATGATGGGCGGGACTCAGTCTCTGCCCCGGCCCGAGCCCGCAGTCTTGGTGGCTGGTCCGTTATCCTTTTCTCCATCTATGGGTCTGTTGATGTACACGCCGATCCCGAGCATCGTCTGACATGCATGGTTCACGACAACAGTTTTACATTGGCTTCATGCCTGCTCAGGAACAGCCCGAAGGTGACCTACATCAAACCTGGAGGAATCGCTTTTGTGCGGTACCCAACAACCCAGCTAGGCCAACAAATATGATGATGATGATGATGATGATGATGATGATGATTATGATGATGATGACGAAGATGAATATGAAGATGAAAAAGAAGAATAATGATAATATGATGATGATGATTATGACGAGCACTTGTGTTCTGACTACAAGCCTTGAGCCTAGCCTGAGCCGTAGCATAAGTATTCGCTCAGTGCATCTCAGTTACCCGCGCGGGTGCGGCAAGTGATGGCAAGTGCTGCAGTCTTTGGTGATTGAGTTGCAAGCGGTACATGTTGTACACTTCAGTTGCCAAGCACTCCTACACTGACATGATACGGCCGCAATCCACAGTGCCCAACCAGCCGTTCCTTCATTTGTTGCCATGAAATTTCAGCGAGCTTGGCAGCCGCGAAACTTAGGGGCAGGGAGTGCGCGTTGGCGACGAGGTCGTCGGCAGCTCAGTACTTGCCAGGTGCAGCCATTCATCATGTTCTACACCTCAATTTGTAGAATCCATCTTCGATGGTATAGCTTGCTGCTCAACTGCTGCACTACTCGCGAGACCGGCGCATACAAAGCCGACGTGAACGTGCTGTTTTCGGCCACTTTGCAGCAGTTTGCACTAGACGGTGGAAAAGGCCTGACTGGCATCGACTCTACCGCTGAAGGAATCTGTCACGAAGCGGTCTGTTGGGTATTTCAGCTGCTCCAGAGGCGCATCGATCCTGTAACCCACGAAGCTTCGGAACCACCCAGGAAGGACAGCTCCGGCGGATGGATAATGTGGACAAGGTGTTGAAGAAGATCGCAGCTTCGAGCCTTTGGCAAAGAGTTGTGTTTGCATGCATGCAGGCATGCATTCGTGCATGCAAGAGTGTGTCTGTGCATGTATACATACATATACACACAAACACCTATGCATGCACATGCACATGCATCGTACGTGCAGCCTGCTTTGGTGCCCCTGAACTTGAGTCGTGCTCCTGCCATAGAGCCGTGCGAATTTGGGGTGGAATCGCGCTTTGCTTGGCCGTCAATTTCCTCGAAGTATAGTCCAGGGTTGCAATTTTCCGGGGTTGAATCGTGCGCCCGCCCCAGAGCCACACACGTGTTCTGGGCTGCGCATCGTCTTCCCACCGCAGTCCGGTGCATTTCTGGATCCCGAAATCGTGCTGTTGGCACCCTGACGTACGGGGTGCGTTGTGGGTTCGCGCATGTCGCCGTGCTCGCAAGCAAAGTGTGGACTCATGGGTGTGGTCTTCAGAGCCTCGCGGCGTTCCGGGAATGCTTCTTGGGTGTGTGGGGCGTAGGTCGGCTGGGTGTGCTCTATCACAGTTTGGGGTCTGGCATAATCTTCTCGTGATCACGGTTGTGTTAGTCTTGCTCCTCATCGTTAATACATTTTTTGGACAGTTAAGGTTGAGAATTTGGGTTTGGCCCGTGGGCTGTGGGTCAAGTCGGTGATCTCGGAGAACAAGCTTGAGGCTGTAGAGTTTGGCGTCGGGCGGCGTCGGCTAGTTTCGGAGTCCCATGATTTGTTGAATCCCCCTACCTTTCGCATTTTTCAAGAACCCCGAAGCCATTCGGTTTGCTTAGCTCCACAGCTCCCCGCGTCACTTGAGTCCTGGCCACTTGCAAGTGTCTTGGAAATCGCGTAACTAGTAGAGGTTCGTGTTCATGCCTGAGCCGCTGAAAGGGTTCTAGACCGAGGGGCTGCTGCGAACAGTCCTACAGCTGTGCTTACCAGGAGTGAAATCAAAGGTGCCGAGGCTGGACTTGGAATGTAATTTGCGCGCTGTCCGATTCAGGGTCTTCAGGGCTCAGGGCGTAGTGGATTCAGGGTTTCGGATCTTGTGTTTGTTTGGTCGTTTGGTGTCGAGGGTTCTCGGTCGGGGGGTTTAGGTTTAAGTGTATTTCTTGATTTGATGGGGAAGGGCTCATGTTCCGTAGTGGAAGAGATGGACATTTATCGGTTGACTGGCTTTCGGCTTTCGGCTTTAAGATGTCCGGATGAGACCTTTTTTTGCATGATTTTCTTTGCAGAGCCTATTGGTTTCCTCTTGACCGGCCAATGCGTGAGGCTCCAAGCTCGGCAAAGGCAGACACAGCACATGGTTGTTCTTGAATTGCATGGTTTGGCCGCCTTTGCTTGCAGAACAACGCGTCTTTCAAGTGAAAACAAGGGCAGTGGAGTCTGACTCTCAATGCATGCAAGCAGAATAAACGGTGTTTTTTGGCGGCTACTTGTGTGGCACGAAGTTCACGTGAACTTCTAAGCGTTGGAGCAGATGACAAGCCTCTGCTCCTTTCTGGCGGCCTGAGGGGGGAATAGCCGTGATGACAAAAAATGCTCTCAGGTTGGAGATGAAAGGAAGACAGGGAATTTGTGGCACGGGTTCAGCTGTTCGAAAACTGGTTGC
Organism: Symbiodinium sp. CCMP2456; assembly: GCA_905221635.1. NCBI lineage: Eukaryota > Dinophyceae > Suessiales > Symbiodiniaceae > Symbiodinium > Symbiodinium sp. CCMP2456. The sequence continues at coordinate 87,591 of CAJNDV010035886.1, forward strand.
TGATCTGGAAGCTTGGTTTCTTTTGGAGGCTTCGCCGGGTTTGATCATCGAGTTCCGTGCAAGAGGAACTGTCGGTTGCTCAGACTTCAGTCACCTTTGGACGACCACGGAAAGTCGCCAGGCTCTTCTTTTCCTTGGAGCCAATGCAGGTCCAGCCGGGCGAACCCGCTCCCGACTTCAAGTTGCCTGCCAGCACCGGGGGTGAGGCCCTGCCCCTGTGTCCAAGCCTCTTTTGTGGGAGGGACCCTTGGGTTCCCCCCCCCGCTTTCCGCCTTTTGATTTTTGTTGCGTCTGTGCGCGGCCAGCTCTCTTTGAAAGAGCTCCTCGAAGGCAACGAGCCCGGCTCCGAGAGTTTTCTGCTAGCTCGCTCGAGCTAGGCAGCTGGGCCCTCTTTGGGGCCCAGCGCCGACGTTGCAAGCTGTCGCAGATGTCTCGAGGTATCTGGTGATGTTTTTCCGTCCCTCCAGTCGCTTCAGAGGCACGGAATGCCTGCTCCGAGCTTCGAGGGATTTCGAGGGCTTCGGGGGAGGGAAAGACGGAACTTCAGATCCCGACAGGTGGAGGCCTGGAGGAGGTCAAGGCTGCCCGGGAGATTTCAGACGAGAGCTTACCACCCGGACGAAGTGATGAGTCTAGGCCTGGGGTCTTTAGCAGGCCGTGGGTGTTCCACGGCCAGCCCTGATCTTTTCTTCCAGTCCCTGAACGCATTTCTTACGGCCGCTTCTACCGTCTGCGTAGGAAGGGATCGTTGCTGCCTGCATCGGAAAGTGTTAAGATATTGCCGCCAACTCAACTGCCTCCTCCACGACATCCGTCCCGATCTCTCATGACTCGCTGATTGAGTGTTGCGGTGTCGAAGAGCTCGCTTCGCGCGACGTACTGTCGATAGACATCCCCAAACCCCCGTAGCTGGCCTATGCTGGCCTCGCACCTCAAGTGGAACGCAACGGAGGGCGTAGCTTGGAATCAAATAGCTGCATTCCATGTGCCAGTACTTCAATCGAGCGCAGAAAGCTGTCGGCCCAGCCTGACGGGATGTGAAAGCTTTGAAGAGGGCTCGTTTGCAAAATCTTCTTGTTGCGAAGAGAGGAGATGCGTGCCGAGCAGTCCAGCATTGCATCGTGCCTAATAGCTCTCGGGCTGGCTTTAAGGCTCTCGCAGAAAGAGGAGCGACCGTCGTCGGGGTCCGGCTGCCAGTTTTCGGCTTCCTGAGACGGCTGTGAAGGTTCTGTCCTGCTGGTCGCTCTTTGTGAGACCCCGCTGTGTTCTGCCAGATACAGCGGGAGCCGCTCAAGGCGCTCCAAACGCGACTGAGACTTGTAAAGCTTCAGTCGTAGCATTGGGTGCGTGTACGCTTGAAAGCTGGGAGAGTGGATGGCAGTTCATGGGGAGTCTGACAGGGCAGCTGAAGCTCTGAATACATGCACTAAAGATCCAGCTCTCGCAACCATAGTTTTCTCAGTTCCGCAGTTCTTGAAGTTGAAATGCTTCTGCTGCTGTTCAGTCCTGAACTCTGACAGGCCCAGCCTACACTGGAAGCTGAAGCCTTGCTGAAGCGTCTAAGATCAGTCGACCGGAAGAAGGCAGCCAAAAAGTAAACGCCTATGCCCCAAACCTCAAGTGGGCTCTCGGACCAAGGCAGTCGAAGGGCCTGGACCTAAACTTCCCTTTGCTCTGCGATGTGAAGGGGGAGGCGAGGACTTATGATTTAAGTGTGAGGTTTTTGTCCCTGCGAAGGTCGCTTAGGGTTTGTGATTTGTGGTTTAGGGTGTCATTCGGCAGATGGTACGATCAGCCAAGACCGATTACGATTCCGATGCTGCGATCGGTGATGCTCGTGGAAACATGGTCCCAAATTATCGACCATCAGAAATATGGCCGTCCTTTTTTCAGGGCTTCCATGCCAAAGTTCCGCGGACTCGGAAGTTTGGTTGCAACGCCCCCGCCATGTGTTTCCAGGCTTCGGAGTCTGTTGAGAGGAAGCTCGTACCGGTTTGCCTGCAGGTTGCGAAACTCTACGGGGCCTATATCGAGCTGGAAGAGCAAGGCCACGTGCTGGGGAAGGGTGCGGATGGTGCGGTCCGGTGGGGTACCAAGGCTGTAACTTCTGTGCTTCAGAGCTTTACCTCGGAAGCCCATTGGCCTTTGTGTCCCTCTTAAGTGCTCCAAGCGGCCTGCAATGTCCCCATGTGCACACTGAGCAGGTCCTAACACAGACCGAAAGACTTTCATCATAGGCAAGGACGGCTTCGTCAAGGTGGGCGGGGCTGATCAGATCAGTTCTGCTTGCTGGGGCACGTCTGCTTGTGTCTCAAGCTCCGCAGCGGGGGCTCCTTGCCTTGAGCCTTTGGCCTTGCTTTCAGACCGCTTTCGTCGCTGTCGGGTACGACGCTGACAAGTTTGCGCTTCAAAACCACGTGGCAGATGCTTTGACCTGAGGCAAGAAGATGTTGAACCTGTCCACACACACTGGATTCACGTAGATCTTGATGCCTGAAAGCCTTGAGCTGTCTGGCGAGCGAGCAGCGAGCAGCGTAGGTAGCAAAAGGCAGAATCTAAACGACATGAAGCATCTGAGGGCGGCATAGGAGAACTCTGCGCCCCAGAAAGGCAAGACCACGGTTTTTTCAACCATCCGCCAATTCTGATCCGAGGTGGTTCGTGTTCTGGGCCCGAAGCTTGGCCTTTCCAATCCTTCCCGAACAGTTTGCTGCAATTTGGATGCGAGACGTCTCGGAAACACCAATTCCCAGTCGCGAGCTGCGGCAGACCGTATCCAGCAAGCAAGACTTCACCCTTTCTTGTGCTGCAAATCTAGCTCAACATCGTGAACCCGAACCTTCATGGACACTCTCCCCCACGTCTGACACTCTCAGGTGGTGATCCCAAGAAGGCGAAGGAAGACATCCAACCAAAGCAGTGCTTCCCAGACAGCGGTGGCTGCAAGGGATCTAGGATGATTTAGGAATTTAGGCATGTCTAGGCACTCTGGCAAGTTCAGGGAAGTCCAGCCCTTGGGGTGTAAGCTTCCGGGACCAGAAGCTTCAAGATCTGTGGGTACTTGGCAGCATGGTACTCGTACACGCCGCAGAGGCCCTGAATCAACCAAGGTCTAAGACTGTGGGAGACATGCTGGACATCGCATTCGGCGTCAAGAAGCCCAAGCTGTGACGAGCCAGGCCTGGAAACGGGTGTCCAGGGTGCTCTGTGGGCATCGGGCTGAGATTGCAGTTTCAGAACACTTCTAACGGACTTCTAGAAGCATCGGCAAGCGTGCTCAGAAGTGTGACTTGCCAGCCAGAAGCTTGCTGCTGCACTCACTTCTTTTGCGTGCTGTGACTCATGCTAGCACTGTTGGCAGGACACCTGAGGTGACACAACGGCGAGATAGCCGACAAATTGTTTTGCAAGCTGTCTCGCTGTATCTGTTTCTATGCTTTTAATAAGAAGGAATCCTGCGCTGGGCCTCAGTGTGGAGATGGGCATGATGTGGCCGCAAACACCCCCCCCCCTAAACCCTAAACCTATTCACGTAAGCTCAACATCCCGGCAGTTAGGAAGGATTATCACTGCCAATGGTCACTTCAGGAAGGAGAGCCCTTGCGCCAAACCAAGAAGGCGTGCTGTGAAGCCAAAATGCCGGCATCTCTTGGCGTGTACGTGGTGGTATCAAGAATCTTCTGAATACCTCTCATACTGCTGTGACCGCCATGATGAACTTCATGAGTGTGGTTCAACTAGTTAGCATATGTACGTATATATATATATATATTATATACATATGTATATATATATATATATACATATTTGTAGCCAGTCCGATGGGTACTTATGGTATGACTACTGTGTAGGAGGAGTAGGAGTAGGTAGGTAGTAGTAGTAGTAGTAGGAGGTGGTAGTAGTAGCAGCAGTAGCAGCAGCAGAAGTAGCACAAGAAGTCAGGGCAAGAGGTATATTAGTAGAATTGGGTCTGAGATAGGAATAGTACTAGGAACGTCACCAGCAGTCAGTTAACAAGGCCTCGAAGTTTTCGCCCGTGAAGATGTCTTGTAACACGCTTGCCGTTTCTTTTGCGAAGCAACCGGCACTTTGCAGCTGTTTCTGGTTCCCGGTTGCGCGACCTGCTGCCGAAAGCCACACCCATGAGGCGCACCGGATCGGCATCTCGCAAAACCTGCCTCAGCATCACGACTCGTGCTTGATAGTTGGACGACTTTAACTTTAAACGGCTTACATATCTGGCATGCAAGTCGAGCTGCGGCCGGGGGTGGCCCAGACATGGATTCGGACCTAGAAAAGGCTCTCGATCTCTCAGGCCCGTTCGAAGAGCTCCGCTGCTGGCGCTGGCGGTCGCTTGCCTTAAACTCTACAAATTCAGAGTCACTAGTGTAAAACACAATTTATACCAAGTAAGTTCCATAGTGAATCATGAATGAGTTGTAGCACAAACTCGCCTGTAGGAACGCGCACGAGTAAAATGGTAGTCATCATCTTCAGCAGCAAACATAGATGCACAACCAGTCAGAAGTGAGCAACAAAGGCTTGATGCAGACAAGATTTAACGAAGCTTGTGAATAGTAGATAGCGAGGAGAAGGGACACGACAAGAAACGACGGGCGGCCATAAGCAGCATTGCCGGCAGACCTATTACACAAGTTTTCATCTGTTTGAATGCCGTAGTCCGACAAATACAGCATGCTGTAGTATCGCAATGTATCGCAGCCACGCGCAACATAGTAAAGCTTAGTCTAGTTGTCCGTAACACTTTGCACACAGCAGAATATCAATGTATTTGCTTGGATCTTTCCACTTGACGAGTGCGGCAGGTAGGAGCCGGGCTGCTGTGCCAATGGTCGGCGTTGAGGCTCACGGTCGGGGAGCGACCGGCAGCTCGTGAGTGTCCGCTGCGTCTGTTCTGGAGTATGTCGCATGTGTATCCGAGGGTCAGTCTCCTCAAATCTGCTGAACTTTCATCTGCAAGCCCCTGCTCTGCACATGAAACCAAGCCTCGTGCTGGTAGTTTTGGCTTCCGAAGGTTGACATGTGGTCCAAAACGGCACACCGCTAATAACCGCCAATAGCACCTCCTCTCCCGCAGACCTCCGTGCGCATGGCTGGAGCCAACCCCTCGGGCCTGAACCTCGTGCAAGCGAAGGGCCCTGTGTCAGCGTTTCAGTCTTGGCATTTCAGGATGGGATTTTTTGACTTTGCCCTGCACATAGAGTCCCCATCATCCCGATGCAGTCACAGCGCATTTTATTCCCATAATTTTCGAGTAATGTCCCGACGTTCAGGACCCAGCGCTCCCTGCTCACACCATGCTGCAAGTGTGGCTTGTGGCGGTTTGGCAGAGTCCAATCAGGAGGCATGTCGCCCGAAGCCTGAAATCTGCCCTTCTGACGTGCTTGAGGCTGCAGACAACCTGCAGTTGCCTAGACGGGAGGCGCTGTGCACTGCCGCTCTGATTCATGTCAAGATTGCCTGGAGCCTTCATCCACCTCACGCACCAAAACTGTGTGGTGGCACCTAAAGCACACATGCACTGTACACAAGGGTGCATACGTACCCACACACCAGACAAACACAGACAAACAAACAAACAAACAAACAAACAAACAAACAAACAAACAAACAAACAAACAGACGGACAGAGAGACAGACAAACACCGTCAAACACCTCACACCAGCTGCTCTACGAGAAATCACACCTCGCCGCTTCTGCTTTGGGCTCGCTGGGTGCGGAGACCCGACACGCCGCCAGCGCCTGGCGGTCGAGGCAAATGCCCCATTAGTTTGCCTTTGGTCATGCTGGTTTCGTGGTCAGGCAGAATGCCTGCAGCCATGGGAGACGACAAGGCTCGCAGTCCACAGAACGGGCAGTGGGCGGCTTTCTGTTCTGAGGGTCGACGACTGAAGGACTTGCGTGGAAACTGAAAATTAGCGTGAAGAGCTTTGATTGAGCACTCACTGTCAACAGGGCAAAGGTGTCGCTGCCGACATGGAGGTGATGTTCGACATGTCGAAGAAAGAGCAGGCGAAGCGCTGGTCAAGAAAATGATGCAACATGCAATGGTGTTGCGTGTCAGGGCAATCCTTCCAACAACTACAAGAAGCTGCATCGGCGCATCAAGCAGGATTACAAGGCAGGGCATCCCCAACATCCTCCGCTGTTTGCGAGAGTCTAACGGGCCACCCGTTCCGTCCGGCTGTGCAAATCAAGCGGGAGTGTGTCAAAAGTAGTGTCTTCCATGCACTGGAAGTGCTGCTTGCCTGGGCGCATCTGTTCAATCAGTATGACACTATTCCCCCCGTAGCTGAAGGGCGTCGTGTATATTAATTGCAACCTGTACAGGTCTCCACCAACAAGGAGGTCATCAACATCGAGAGGTGGAGCAGACCTGCATTATTTTATATTAATATACTCACACGTGAGTAAGTAAACAAATCAGTAAGTAAGATTAAGTAAGATTAAGCAAGTATGTAAGAAAGGCTGAGTATGCACGCATATCTGTATGTACGTATGCATGCATGCATGCATGCATGCATGCATGTATGTGTGTATGTGTGTATGTATGTGTGTATGTATGTGTGTAGGTATGTACCTAGTTGTATGTATGCATGTATGTATGCAT
>CAJNDV010035886.1:94330-114783 GCA_905221635.1 Symbiodinium sp. CCMP2456
CATGTATGTGATCGTTTGTTTGTATGGATGTATGGATGGGGGCGTGCACACGAACGTGCGAGCGCACACATGTACGCACGTTCGTGTACATGTGATGACTCCCGGTTATCGCTGAGATTGCTAGCATTTTCGTTGTGCTGCTCTTACGTTGCTGTTGCTCCTCGTTTTATTATACTGTACACCAGCAAGCATCAGACGTGAAACGAAGCCGGAAAGGCTGCGAGTCGCCAACCTCGTGATCTTTGCCGGGCCTCGGGAAATGTTCACCGTCGATGAGTTTACAGCGCTGAAGGATCTGCATGTTGCGGGTCTTGTGTTTTGGTTTCCATGGCCATGGCTTACGGCAGCGTCATGAATGAGCTGTACCATGCACAGGGGGCCAGACCGGCTGAATTCATGTCCAGAGCATGCAGGACTACCTGGCAGATGGTGGCAGCATTCTCTTCCTCGTCGGTGAGGGTGGAGAAGGCCTACGGACAGCTGCCCAGTTGTTCCCAGCAGATTTTTGCCCTGACACCATGTGGTGTGCTTGGCTGCTCGGCTTGCCAAAGTCTAAGTGGCAGCTAGCGTCCTGCCTTGGACCAGCGTTGCTTCTTGAAGAAGGATTGCTTCATGGCGGCGGAGGCTCGCCATTGCTTTCGGGTCGTGCTCGCGCAGTTGCAGGCAAAAGCAACACCAACGTGAACTATCTCCTGGAGGAGTGACTGGACGGAACTTAGCAGTGCTGTCTGATGCTGCATGCATGTACGAAGAATTCCAGCTGCAAGAATTGGCCCCCTCGACGTGGCACACCGCTGAGGTTCGGTATGAGCATCAACAACGATGCCGTGGCTGACGGCCCAGTCCTGTAGTTTGCCAGGCCCCACCCACTGAAGGTTTATCGATTTCTCAGTCCAATTTGTTTCATGTCGTGGTGATGTAAGCCCGATTGCCGCCGCGTGGCTCGCAGCCAAGCAACAATTGTTCACTGCCGGACGCTGCTCCCTGCACAGTGCATTCTGGCATTGCCATGTGCATGCGATCTCTCATTGTTTGGTGCCTTGTGCTCTTCGGCACAGGCCGGGGTGATTTGTTCGTGTGAATATGAGCGGATCAAGGGGTGTGAAGGAACGGGCTGGTCAGAGAAGCCCAGGACATGCCGTGCGCATAAAGGGCGCGAATTCGACAAAGCCGCTGAGATGAGATCAAAGTTGCTGCGTTAGCGATGTTGCTACAGCGTGCTTGGCATTGCTTGGTGTCTATCTTCGGACTGAGGAATGCGAGCCACAAGCCGGAGCTTTTTCTTAGCTTCGAGGCCATAATTGGCTCAGGAGAGCAGGTGCTCAATGTCACCGCAGATCAAGCCAAGATGATGATCCGGGTGGAGGACCCCTAGCGCCCTGGCAAGCGTGCTACGGCCTGCACATAACTTCGCTTTAGGAGATGGACAGCACCAACACGACTCCGACTCCGGCTGACCCCAGACCTACCGACAAAATGATTCTGGATGTCGCGAACGGCTTCAGGCTGGATATGGAAATCCACACATCGCTACGCAGGTCATGCCGAAGCCGAGTTTTTCCTAAGTTGAATTGGGTGTGCAGGTGGCTTAGGCCAGTAATGATTGGGCTACGTGACTAGGCTGCGGAAACGAAGACTCGAATTGAGAACAATTAAGCTTCGGGCGTGCATGGATTGGAAGGTTACTGAACCTTATTGATGACGACTCGGCGCACAGATGTTCGGCTCCGGGGGAAGGATGTGGGAAGTTTCGGTTTCGCACCTCTTTCCAATTATCGGCGTTCGCCGCGGGCTGGTAGCAATTTGTCGCATGTTTGATGTGGTTCGGCCAGATGTTTTTTCAGCAACGGTCTCACTTCACTTCCCGAGATCGTACCTTGTGAAATTCGTGAAGTAGCATCGCAGCATGCAAGATACTCTCTTCCCTGTGCTTCAGGCACGAACATCAGCGCTTTTTCTCCGAGACAATATGCTACACCTTTGCACCTCATCGCACTCATTCTGTTGCAATGCTCCATGTCGGGTGGCAGCACAGGGAATTGGACGATTGTGCATGCTGTGAACACAGTGAACACCATTTTGATAGCCAGCAACCTGAGGACATGCAGCCAGCTGGTGGCATGATGAGCCCGCTCATGCGGTGGAAGAACTGGTGCCTCGACGTGTCGGCTCATACCCAGAGTTCCTTCCTCGTGGCTGCTTTGTGTGGCCGAGGCCGAAGCGTGTCGAGCGCCTCTCCATGGCAAGGCGCTCGACCGTGGTTGACCCGGCCCGTGATGAAGACGGCAAGGAAGAGCCCGACAATAGCTCGGGCAGTGTGCACGATGTGCACGAGGAATCGCCGATGAACGAGACGCAGTTACGGCGCATGATGTTTGTTGAAGCTATGACCCCCGGTTGCAGTGCCTGCGCTCGTCGCTGCACTTGTCCCGGGGGCTTCGGACATGTAAGGAGCGAGATCTTTGAAGCGCCGCTCCGCGTGTATGAAATGACTGAGCCGGAAGGCAGCGGCCTTTGCTGAGGGCATGCTCGTGCAGAGTGGCAGCAGGTGGTCGAAGGACGAATGGACAGGGACCTGTGCTATTGTGCTGAGGTGTCAAGCAGGTTGCTGGCCTCAACTGTACGGCATGGGTCATGAATCAGTCCCACAGCCTGCACGTGAAGGAGATGATGCAGGCACTTCGTGATGTGCCCGGATGCACGTTTGATGACGTGTGCAAAGCTCCTTTACAAGGCGATGACCAGTGTGACGGAAGCCACGATGCTCCGCGATCTGCCGGTCTGGTGGTTCACTTGGGATGTCCAGGCCTCCGGAGCTGATTAGCGCCACGAGAAGCCACTCGCTGCAGGAAAACTGAATTTAAGACAGTGACAGGATGCATCCGAGAAGTTGCAGCTGCTCCAATCCCTGCTGGACCCCACAGGCTACCTTTCCGCAAGTGTGTGGCACAGGCTGATAGGGCGTGCATGCGTTTTCGGTGTTCTTGAAGGAGTTGCGACGATGTCGGCTCTGTTCGAGTTCTGCGTGACGGACATGGGCGAGCTCTTGTCCACGGAGACACAGCCAGCTGTCTCAGAGCTCTCCGAAATGTGCTCGAAGGAATGAGAAAGCAGATTCCGGCTGCTTTCAGGTATAAGCTGACCTATGCGAGACAAGCCCAGAAGGCCACAAACGAGACAGAGCAGGCGCAGCAGGCTGCCGGGGTGGAGAATCAAAGCAATGCCCCTTGGCGACGAAGTCGGCGAGAGTCCGGAAGTGCTTGTCCGCTCCGGCTCCCTATTTTCCAGGCTTGTACCTTGAGGCTTGAGACTGAGGCCAGCCTGGGTGGGCCGAATGTGTTGACGCTCTTCGAGTCAGACAGCCGGACCCAACTACTTTCACCGCCGCAGAGGTCGCCCACCGGAACGAAGTTATGCTGAATTGCCTGTTCAGATTTGCAATAAAAGGATCTGTTCTCCTTGTCGAGTCGGAGCTCCTGCATGCAAGTCCACACAAGATCCCATGCAACATCCAACTTTCCATGTTTTGGCCTGCCCACGATGCACTTTGATTGATGAGACTACACGTGAAAAGCGAAAAATCCAGGCCTTCGAACCTCTTGCAGCTGAGCGCCACCTACGGTGTCACTGGCGGTGAGTGCGTGGATCTGACTCAGGCGACTCGCCTTCAGCTTCATTTCTGTCGTGTTACTGGGGTCGCAGAACCGCGCACGACTGCGGTACTGCACTTGTCGCCTTCAGGGGAACGTGGGCGAGGCGGAGATGGACTCAGAGGTCAACGGACCGGAGCGCCTCGCGCGAATCAATCGGGAGACCGTTGGCCACTTCAGCTGCAGCTTGCGCAGGGGCGGACCGTCCAATTCGCTTCTTGAGGGTCCTATGCCTTGCGCTATCGTTACCCGCAGAGCCATCTCACTCTTCTCCTGCCGCAGCACAAGGTCTGTGGGAGGCTGCCCCGTATGACTTCTGGAAGGGTCTGAAGGTGGGGGGATATTTCGGAGATCCCTGTTTAGAACATCGAGCACGGACGGTTGCAAAAGGTCCGTGAAATCGTGCCCTCCCTGGGCACTGAGATTGGGCCGCTCCGTTTGCCTCTGCGGACCGGGGCCAGGTGGACATCTTAAGGTCAGCGACATGCAGTTTGGTCCGTTTGCGCTCTCAGATCGAGTGTCCCAAGGCCAGCCCAGCCGAGCCTGGTCCATGCAGAAGTGGTCTCCGAGCCCTCAGTGCCGGTGTCCTTCGATGCTCGCGCACACTGGTCCAAGTGCAATTCCATCGGAATCATCCGCAACCAGGCAGGTCATGGCACGGATGCCTCTCCGTGAGCTGTCCTGAGCCGTGATGTCAGGGCCGCTGTGGGTCGTGCTGGGCTGTGGCCGCGGCGACAGCAGCTTGACACAGCTAGACTGACAAATTTAAGCTTGAATGCTCGCTCGGTGAACGGGCTGCGACCGTGATTCCGCTTCCGGAGACTGCGAGGTAATGACAGACAGATTCTGCGTTGCGGCTTCTCAGTTCCTGGGTCGAAATGACAGCGCTCAAGGCAGTCTATTGCAGCTGTCTGCCGCTCGGCGGCCATGGCAGCGCAGGGAGGGCTGTGGAGCCGATGTCTGAGCCTCTCGTTTCTTTTCGCTTGGAGGAGATGCAGGGCCTGTCTTTGGCTCCGGAGCTGCTCGTCCAGTGCGATGAGACCAACCATGGCTGCGGCGGAGGGCGTCTGGACGACGTTTGGCTCTACCTGCGAAGCCACGGCGTACCTCAGGCTCGGGGGAAGGGGGGAAGGGCCGTCCGGGGGCAATTTGAAGTCAAACAAATCATCTCGCATCTCTTAGACAAGCTTCTTGCTGCGGGCAGGAATCCTGCACCCCGTACGAACACTGCCTTGTCCCGACGCAGCGCACCTGCGACTACGACTGGCAGCCGAGGCAGAGACCTTGAGGACTTTGGTGGTGACTGCGTGCGCCCCATCTGTGCTGTTTCAAGGCCGACGATGCAGCTGCATGCAGATCAGCAGGATGAGGAGCCGCCGTCAACGCATGACATCTGCATCCCGGCGGCACCACACAGGCACCACACAGGCTACAGACTTGGTTGAAGAGGCTTTCAGTTCTTGCCATTGTCGGCGGCAAACCTCACCGTGCCAAGGTAACGGGGCTTGTGCCGATGGCTCAAAGATGAAGCTCTTCAAGGTGGCAGAGGTGCCTTGCTCCGATAAATCCGAAACACTGGACTACCGAGCTGCTTTTTGCGCAACCTCCCAGCATGTACACACCCTGTACGAGTCACAGTATAACATGAGAGAGGACAATCATGCTTGAAGACATCAGGACGAATTAAGGCATACAAGCACGTCACGTAAAACGATAGCTCAAGACTTCCGACAGGCCTACGCGGCTGCCCCGCCTCGTGACGTGGTGGGCTTACAGCGTGAGCTGCTGACACACGGCCCGGTGGAGGTGGCCTTCTTCGTGGCCCGGCTGGATATAGCACAGGCATACCAAAAAGCCCATACCCTTTTTCGCCGAGCCTTGAAACCGTACCGTATGCCGCAAGCAACTCACACGTCCAAGCAGCAGACCCGGCACTCTGGCCTTCACACCCGAACGGTTGGAATTTCCAAGGTCTTTTCTGACTTCATGAGCTACAAGCGCGGCGTCTACTTCCGCACTCCGGGAGCCTTTGGTCCTTTGGGAGGCGCGGAGCCAGCAATGTCGCAGGTAGGAACTAAGGAACTTCCGAAACGGCACATTAAGGCGTTAAAGACACCACCAGTAACTGTCCGTCTTCGTTCTGGCCAGGGGCTTGTGTGTTTCGAGAGCGAGGAGGGTCTAGGACAGTAGCAGCCCGCTTTCCTCGCTTGTCTGCCCGGGTTCTGTAACAGAAATCTGCCTAGCACGGTGAAGGAATAACATCATAAGTGAAAACCCTTATCTGTGCCTTTGCGCAGCGGTCAATAGCATAGAGTCATAAAGTCCCCGTAACTGTTCGAGGCCACGCGGTGCGACTTCTCGGATGGGGCACAGAGGAGGTGGGTGGCATAAACTTCGCAGAGCTGGCTCGTATTCCATTTGGCAGTGCCATGTGACTTGAGGGACCCGTCTGGAGTCCTGATGACCTTCCCAGATGTAATTTGAGCTTTGTAGAGTGGGGACTTCAGAGACCTCAGAAGCGGATAGCTGCTTTTTTTTCTCAGTCCTGGGTTCAGGACTTTGGGAAAGACACCCTGGATTACTGGCTCATCGCCAATTCCTACTCTCCGCGTTGGGGCATGCACGGCCTCTTTCGCATCCGACGTGGCACCAACGCATCTTGGATGGAATCGATTGCTGTCATGAGTGAGAGCTTGAACGGTTGCTGGGCTGTGGGTTGGCACTGCCATCATCCTAAGTTCCTAACCGAAAGAGTGCAAGCCTGAGTGCATCAGGAATGTGGCATCGAGTCAATTCCTGCGGCTGGCACACCAGACCTGAGCCACCTTTTCCAGTAGGTGCCAGCTTTCGTTGGGAGTGTGAAGCTCCATGCAAGAGGCCACTACTAGCTAAGTACTCAGCTGGACGTCAAGCAGCCATTGACCAGAGCGCCGTTCCAGACTTGCATGGCATGCCAACTCCCTTGGCACTCCAAGTGGTGCATCTCTGCGTTGCAGAGGACTCGACTACAGTGTACAGGCAATTCACAAGTTCCACAACAGTTCCGACAAGCAAGGCTAACCTGCAGCACGAAAAGAGAGAGTCAGAGCAACACTCTGCAATCACTTGCTGTCTGGTCTTGACGAGGTCCGAACGGTTTACCACAAATACCACCACCCCAAGGCAGGGACTGTAAATGGTGCATCGATGGAGACTTCACGACGGCAGGAAGACGCATGCTTTTCTGCAGGAGTGCCTCATCACACATGGCACCATCTGCCGTGACCTAGTTGGGACCCGAGTGAACCGAAGGGTCCTCCTCACGGCGAGACTTCATCCCTCATTAGATATACTAGGCTACCTTCAGTGACTTGCTTCACGCGAAATTGGCAGTGACCGGTGGAGCTCGTCTCAGGTTCGAGCGGCTAACGGTGAGAAAAAGAAAGAGAAGGAAAACAATGACAAGCTTGCTCTCAACATCACGAAGGCTTGGTGCATCGATCTAGTGTTTGTCCTGCACCCAAGAACTTGCATATCCGAGTTAGGATCATCTCCATCAGTCCCGTGGCATGAGCTCTGCCTACCATAGCACATTCTGTGCGCGCAGGAGGATGCGGAGACAGTCACCCTTGCCAAGGCTGGAGACAGTCGTCCAAACTTGGGGCATCGCAGCGTGGAGCTCTTGAGAAGCAAACGGCGGGGCTTCCGGTGAGAGATGCGCAAGATTTTCGGGCCCGTGTCTGGGAGGACGATGGCGGCCTAGAGTTTGTCTTCCCTTACGGGGCAACGCTGAACGCGCAGAAGCCCGCAGTTCCCATCCTTTCTTCTGGGAAACTTGGCTGACAGCATGCTCGTGACGGTGCTCCCTCGCCTCTCCCAAGTTTGTAGTGCCCGCACGACACGCGAAGCTGATTGCCCGCTTGTGCCATGTGCTTGAGGCCTATCTCATACCCCTTGAATCGACCGATCGGGGCGATCCACAACAAGGCTTCTCAGAGTTCTCGTAAACCCGACGCTCACCGGATGCCACGCCGCAACTTGGTTCCAACCTTCAAAGCTCACCAGGTGGGCATGGGCAGGATCTGTGTCCTCGGCTCTGTACAGATGTTTGGGGCGTGGCGCCCAGCAGTCTTTGAGAGCCTCCAACACATCATTCTGCAGTATGTGATCATACCTGTCTTCTTGCACATTGCCGTGACCCACGGTATTCTCACGGCATGCAGTAACGTGCTAAGCACTGCTTCGTGCAAGTATACAATGACATGCATACGCATGCATGCTCGCACTCTCGCACGCACAAACCCGTTGGATCTAGATGATGGCACATGTTCACTTGTGACTAGTGTTTAGTATTGCAAATGATGTTTTCGCTGCGGGCACCTGAAAGTGACATTGTCACCCTCATTAATGGCAATGTTGTGCTATGTGTAGCTTCGTAGCCGTTTGTGTGGTAGCGATGCTACTTTGTGTACAGACGATCCGCCTGTATGCCTTGTTTTGATGCATGGTTGCTGCTGAGCTCAATGCCAATACACGATTACACCTTTCACCTGATGTTGCTGCTACTTGCAGTGTATTATTTTTTGGTAAAGTTGTGTAAGTTATTTAGATGTTTTGCTTGTGCACCACGAGGTTTTGAGTCTGTTGCCAGTTGTTAAGTATCAGCGCAGACTGCTGTGTATCGATATTCGAAGACGCAGTGACGTACGTCTATGGAATGCTATACACAGTTGGTTGACAACGGCAGCACACATGCCCGAGGATGACTTCCTGGAATGTGAGAAGAACAGGCAGTTGATCGACACCCTGGTGCGATGGTGCTGTGCTTACTATCATGAAACCCTGTCATTCAGCGGAACCTTCCCAACGTTAAGGGAGCGCAGCCGGCTGCAGGCTATTGCGGATTGGTGATTGCGAGCTCAGCTACGCATATGGCGAGGAGATGCGCTACAGAGTACTGCCCTGTAGATTCCGGCAGCGAGCTGGCTAAAACCACACAGACACGCTTCCTGAGTCCTTGAGCACCAGGAGCCCGAGCTCAGTGAGTACCATCACATCCCTCACACGCAGGGACTGGCGATGAACCTCAGGCTCCGACGGGATATGACAGGGTTGGTCTAGGGCCCTAGGGCACGAGATCAGTTCAGACTTTGCGCCATGCGAGGAGCTGCCTGCAGGCCGCCGGGGCCGAGCGGGCCGCGAGTCGCGTCGTGTCTTCTTTGAGAGTATGGGCCGTATGGGTATATGACTAGTAGCTCGGGGTGCGTGCCGGGCGCCAAGAGGTATCTGCTTTACTAAGACAGGCATTGTAGACGTCTCTCAATTACGGCCTTGATGTTGACATGTCGTAGGTTTTCCGTCCGTTTACCAGTGCTTACTTTTCAGACGTAGAGCTCCGATTTTCGGAGTTCCTAGCGGCACAGCCAACTGGAGTAATCGGAAGAACACCTGCAGTTCCACAGTGGGGAGCTGCAGGACAAGCCATGCTGATAGGGGTCATACCAGGTTCTGTGCAAAGAACCAGGTTCTCCATGGGACCACTTGGCATGCCAGGAGAACGAGCAGTTACCGAGGGACTTTACCCAGCTCTTCGACGATAGCCTCTTCAAGTTCGCTCCTGCCTTGGGACGGATTGCTGACGGTTGCTTGCTGTTCTCTACTTGCCGTGAAGTCGCTGTAAGCGACGGACACCTAAGGACACTGACTTGATCCCAGAGGCCAAGAACCTGCAATATGCAATGCTTGGATGTTGCACTCGTCATTTAGCCATGTGACCTCTTTGGAGAACGACTGCATGACGGAGACATGCCGAGATCAATTTAGAGTCATCGCGTGACCGTTCTTCCGTCTTGCTCGAGTTGCGAAGCATTAACATACCGTACCATACCAACCACGGTAGCGCGGCAGTTGAGCCAGTCTCGTCGGCAACCGATTACAAGGCATTAAATATCTCTTGCAGTCGTAAACGGTGCGCTGGAGCCATGTCGATGTACAAGTTGCCCAGTGTGAACTCGCCCTATGTGACTTGGATCCGTGACTGGTAGGGCCAAGGCATCTCCACGATTCGGTTTATGCCTTTATGGCATAAATGAGACTGCTGGGTGCAGGGTCAGAAGCTGTCTCGAGTGGGTTGGCGATCCAGGGAAGCAGCTGAGGCGAGGCCATACATGACCAACCACCTGTGCTACCAGGCCCCCCGTGAATGTTGCTGTATTCGATTTATTTGGGGATAGTAACAGCTTTTGGTGGATGTTTGTCTCAAGCCGCAATGCCCAACGGCCAAGCAGGGAACAGTTCAGAATGCTGTGCGGTCCTCGTGCTCGAACTTCCAGCTTATGGCCTCGAAGCCTCTCTGCAGGATCGGATTCGCAAGGAGTTTCACGGCTCCGTTCCTACAGAGATGCTGCAGATGATGGATGCGCCGCTGTCTGAGGCGAGCCACGCATGGGAGGATTCCGTCGAAGTCTTTTTTCCCGTCGGTGCAGCTCAAAGCTTCGCTTCATGGTAATAGTAATTAGCAACTCCAAGCTTTTGAACAGGTTGCAAAGCTTGGCTTGGCTGATCCTTACAGCTTGTTCCTGTGTTGTAGTTTGATGTAATTCGCGTTTTCAACGAACTGTAGGAGTCCGTCGTCGCTGCTGTTGATGTTCTTGTCATTTCCTGTGGACCTCTGCTTCCTGCGGAGGCCTCGCGCAGGAAGTTTGGGCTTCCTGCCTCAGGCACTGGCGCTTTAAACCGCTTGCGGCTAGCGTGAACTTTGGTTTGATAAGGCGTGGACCTGCTTTAGGTGTGTTTCGCAAAAACTCTGTTTCAACATCCCCCCAAGACCGTTCTGAGCTCTGCTTTGAAGGACCATCGATTTGTCCCCGGGTTTCTTTTAATGTCGCGGAGTGTGTTCATGTGGCGAGGTTGCCCGAAGTCCGCAAGGACCTACAGTACCAAGCTTCCAGTAGACTCCGGCTTCGGTGGGCTGCAAAGTTCGCGCGAAGGCCAACTTGACGCACGTGCACAGATAATCATGTCGTATGCCGTATGCTAGTATACCTCGCGTGTCGCAAGAACTGGTGCCATTAAGGGATCTTGCCGTTGCCATCCTTTGCCCTTGTTGCAGGTTCTGCCCCCAGCCTCATGCAGGCAGGACGGGGGAGGTTCACAGTCAGCCTGAGAACTACAGGATTACAGCAACCATCGTGCTGCCTTGGTGCACTTCCTGCAGCCCGCCCGGGTGAAAGTGAGGGCATGCTGGCTGCCCTGCGGTTTGTCTTGAAGTTTCGACTTCCACAGATGGGCGTCATGGCATGACTTTCATAAGTCCGGCATTGGGTTGTGATTTTTGTTGCTGCTATGAAGCTGCTGTAGTGAAGATCCTTATCCTTTTTGCAAACCTGGTTTTGACGGCGAGCCATGCGAGAACTGCCAAAGCTAACCCAGCATCTGGCTCGTGAGTTCAGCACTCGTGCAGGAGAGATTTCCCAAGGGCTCCTTCAACAGAATGAACAACGACTCGACCGGGTTCTCCAGGCCAGGATCTGCGGCTGAAGCGAAGCTGGCTACTAGGACGAAGTTAGTTTTCTTAGCTGGTCTCACGAATCTGGAGCAGTCTGCCGGCCAGCGCGGCAGTCGAGCACCAGGGTGCACATGATGCTGCCAAGAGATGGTGCGGCTCGAGCATTGCCGGGTTTCATCTTGAAGCAGCACGCTCAAGCAGACCACAACAACTTTCACGTCACACTAGCTTTTGTTTTCAAACAACTATTCGCCACGTGAGCCGATACGGCGGGGGCCTACATCCCGCCGCCATCTAACCATAGCCTCGCAACGCGGGAGTGTGGCATTCGTCCACACAGGTATTCAAGGATCCGTGTCGCCCTCGTACGCTTCAGCCACATTCGGAACAAGCGCCAACCAAGGACCAAGAGGTTTTCAGAATCGTGCCAAACCGACAGAGTTTAGGTACAGGGCGTGCCCACGTGGTCACCAACAGCTCGGAGCCTCTCCAGAAAGCTCTCACATTCAAGGCATGTCAAGGCCAAGGCGGTGGCTTGTGAGAAGAGAGCTTCATGGCTTTGCACAGTACCTGTATATTGCCGCACGCTGGATTTCAGAACAGTGGCCGAGCCGTTGCAGGTCTCTGCTCGGAAGCTGGGAGGGCACCTTGGTCAGCTCGATTTGGGGTTCTTCAGAAGCCACTGCTAATATACGCACCTTGAACGGAGTCGTAAGAAAACTGATCAGCATTTGCTGAGCTTTCAACAAGACTGCTGCTGTTTATGCAATGCAATGTGCGTGTAAGGAGGCATCCAGAGACGCTCCAAGTTCTTAAAGGTTTCGGGTTTGAGAGAAATCGTTTTCGTGTTTCCAGATCACCAGGTCGAACAGACAGCAATAGTAAGGCAACTCCAATTCCCAACTCGGATTTGACCCGTTTATGTTGTTGGTTTTGGCTGAGCACAAGAGGTCGATCGGACCTTATCGAACGTCCTGTGTCCAACGCATCTGTACCTGCAAAGAAAACTAACTCCGTGTCGATGAGCTGCTTCTAGATCTCCATCTGTTGATCCGATGTTGCTACAGCGCCTGCAACTGCGACGACCACAGCTGTCCTCTGCTTCTGCACACCCTATGCGGCCAACGTCTGTAACTTCGCAACCATTCCTCGTCTATCCTGGTGCTGCTGCTGCACCCCTTCTTGGGCATACCCGCCTGTGCTCTGAGTAGATCTTGCAGCAAGCCTTGCGAGAAACTTAAGCCCGTGGCACCTGCCTCAATCCCTAAGACCTTCATCCCTACATATCCCTACATGACGCGTGAAGCCTCAATCCCTAACCATCTTCCTGTACCGCCTATGCCCCAGACTCGCAGGGACTCCCAAGCTCCTGCAAGCCTCCTGGAGCCTAAGGATCAGGCGGCCTCAACTCGCTCCATCGCCAGACCTTCGGCCCAGCTCGGGCTCCAGAAGCCTCCAAGAATGGAGTGTTTTAGAGATTAGGGGTGGGGCATACAGAAGGCATCCAGCAAAGAAACAGGTGCAACCCGCGACTGCGGTCAGTCGGATAAACGAAGGCAAACTCCCAAGCCATTGGTGTTTTTGTTTGTCCTTCTACATGTATGTTTATAGTCTCGACTCTCGGCCTACGTATCAATGTGGGTTTTTTCAAAGCACTTGTACATTGCCGCAGATCAACATGTGTATAGTGTTTGGTCTTGACAGACGGAATTATAGGGTTTGACCAGGGCACCGAACAGCGCCAGCAACTTCAGGTCGTCAGGCCGGAGGAGACAAGCTCCAATGTGCGGCACATGATCCACTCCCTGAAGATGGACAGGCCGATCTTTCTCTCTCGGGGAGTGGTGCCACTGCTTCGGCATCTGCTTATCGTAATCGTAATCTTATCGTTACTTAGTGTGGATCTTTATCCAGGCCTTCGGAGAAGTGGATGCTGTTCTGCCCAGGATGAGGGCGAGCTCGCTGCCTCGATCCTGCTGAGTGGGATCGTCGAGCTCGCATGATGTTTTTTATTTGAGCCGTAGCTGCCTTCCCAAGAAATGACTCCAGCACGTTTGTGCCGGTTGACTCTCACCACAATGCCGCAAATCGCGCGCATTTGTCTGCCTTGACTGTCTCTTGTGGCCTTCCCTGCGATGTGGTGCCACTAGCTATTCAAGATCGTCTAAGAGTGGCAGTTGGGATGTCCATAAGGTGGACTGGGTCAGTACACGTGTCCTCTGCAAGTTTCACCGGTTCGACGTGTGTGTGTGTGTAGTTGACGGACCAGAGCCCAGCATTTCAAGACAGCGCCGCAGCTGTGTGCAGATCTGGGCCTCCGGATGATGAGCTCCATACTCTGAGTATGGCTTTGAGCTCCCTTCAGGCTGTGAAGTTATACCACCAGCTGGGTGTCAAGCACGAGCCGTCGGGGCCTGACTTGACTACAGGTCTCCGTTGACTATTCTAGCTCGTTTACCCGACTACCACGGTATGTTGAAGTTCTTTCATGACATGACATGCCTGATCCTGTTCTACCTCCTCGACATCCCGAAGGATTGACGCTTCTCCCCAGGCTGACGCTGATTCCTCCGCAGTTCGAGACGCCGATGCCTGCACTACAGCCGGCAGCCCGGGGCCCCGGATTTCCCTCAGAGCACTTGGGGCCGAGGTACAGATCGGAGGAGCTTCTGAAATGACTGTAGATGTGTATTTCTTTCGGTCAGTCTGTCTCTGTCTCGGTAGGTCTTATCTGTCGTACATCTGTATATATGTATGCTGAATACATTGTAAATACATAATATGTACGACGGATCCCCCCACCAATCGTATGTTCGCCAGTTGCGCAGCCTCCAGCGTGTTCCGAACGAGCCCGCTTGGCTGTGTGAAGTTCGGCTGTTCAGGTCATCCGTTAGCCCATGAACCCATTGATTGATCCATGAACCCATTAACTCATCCGATTGACCTTTGCCTGCTGGCCGAGCGGAACTGGGAGAGTCAGGTCAAGAATGAGCCTTTTGGTCCATAAATCCTTCAATCATCCTCAACTCAAACAAACCTGGTGATTCTGGCCAAATGGACTTGGGCTTGCTCAGGCTGACGGTCAACAGTCAACCCATGAATTCATGCACCCCTTGTGCCATTCGCCCTACCTAGCTACACACACCTACGTACTTATATACATAGTACGGGCATACACACATACGTACATACGGAGATGAATCGTTCTTGCCGCAAAATCCAACTTAGATACACTAGCAGAAGAAGAAGCTCAGAATAAGAATGGCAGATGCCGGGTAATAGTAGCAAGAAGGACAAAATCAATTAATCGTAAGAGCACGAGGCCTGCTCTTGACCTTCCGGTTAGAGTCAGAGTCTCGTGTTTTTTTTTCAAATTTCCAGTCTCTGCGAGGGGAAGGTCGACTTTGCGAACACGAGTGCTGTGATTCGGATCAGCTGTTGTCTTTACTGCTGCAAGAAACAGGGTATCAGGATATGGTGGTCACCGATTCAGACACCTACGTTGCAAAGCTTATGGTGCAGCTTGCATCACCCACCGAACCATTATCAGGAGAGCTTCGCTTTTGCTCTGACGAGGTGTTCCCTCCTTGCCTGCGGGAACCGCCGCCACCCAGCCTCGACCTGTTCGACCTGGACATGGGGCTGCGGCTTGAATTTAGTTGCATTCACCCATGAATTTCTATGGCCTTCTCTGTGGATTTGCCGGTAAACAAACATGCAACCGGCAGCCTTCTTCTCCGCGAGTCCGATGCCGGGATTCGGGCAGCCATGGGCCGGACTCTGGTTGCAGAGGTTGCCAGAAAAAGAGCATGACATGCTGTGGAGGACGAACAGTTCGCCTCGGAGCGGGTGCGCTTGGCGCAGCTCACCAACAAGTTGCAAGCTCGGATTGGCTTCTCAGATTTAGCCGTGCAGCGAAAATCGCGAAGAGGTTCTTGTCCGGCAGGCGGTCGCAAGCGCTTTTCACTTTATGCAGACCCTCACCAGCACTAGCTCTGGTCGCTCAGGTGCACGGACGACGACCTCGACTTCTACATTCGACAGGCCGGTTGGTGGGTTTGTCCAGGTGTGCAGAGTGTGAGTTCGATTGTAGAGTCCTGGAGCCTGCAAAAGACTCCGAGCCACATCCTCCCCGAACAGAAGAAAGCAGATCTTAGGACTTGACTAGAGACATTCCAAGGCACGAGCGCGAAGCAGTGTCTTTTCGAAAGCCTTCCACCGCTCCACGGAGGCGGGGGAGATCCTGGGCGTCTCGCAGAAGTTGGGCGACAAGCGCTCGTCCAAAGATCCGGCCAAGAAGATCGTCGAGCCAGCAGCCCAGTTTCGGGGCTTGGGGTTCAACAACATGGATTTCGCAGGTTGATCTTTCATGTTTCAAGCGGTGCTCTACATCGTAGCTCAGCAGAGTCTGCAGTGGGCAATGCAAACCGACATCCAAGATGCAGACTGTCAAGAGTGCAGAATCAGGCATGCGCCAGGCTAGGCTTATGTTCGACAGTGAGCGAGGTACATCTTCAAGGAGTTAGTCGGCTTCAAGAAAATGAATCAAGACATGGTGCCGTCGGTTGGCATCTCTGAATAAGCACGCGCTGAATTCGAATTGCCTGCAGCTTGCAAGAGTCAAAACCACAGAACCATCAACCAGGAAGTGGGATGGTCTTGTCTCTTGCTTGCTGGGCTTCCTCGTAAACGCACAGCATGTCCAAACCGCGAGAATTCTCGGGCGGAAGTAAATGCAGACGCCCCTCGCCCGGACACGCCAGCATGTTGACAGTAATACGCAAAAGCCTTGCTGGGTGAAGGACCCGGTCAGTTAGATCTAATCTACTGGGTACTGGGTGATACTGGACGTAGACTTATATTTGTCAGCAGCCCTGGGATGGTCACTCCCAGAACGGTGGATGTGATTCTGATGCCAGAATTTCGAGCGAATTCCGCCTGTAGCTAGTCGTGTGGGGGCCTCAGGCTCTCCACAGCTTATCGTCACGGGACTGTCGATGAATTCCCTGTATCCATGTTAGTCGAGAGAAGCACTTGCACAGAAAAGGGAATTGTGTTTGGATGCAACAGTTCCTTGTCTTGAAAGCGAAGCTGAAGCCGGACAGTGTCACACTATGCCTGGGAGCTGCATGCTGCCGAGCTCATGGCCATGACAGCAAGAAACCTAGCAGTCACTTCAAATTGCAGAGTCGAAGTCTGCAATTCCCAGGCTCCCCATGCATGTCAAGACTGTTGCGAGCAAAGCTTTGCTCCAAAAGCAGGGTGCTTTGCAGAGCTTGCTTGGTGTGGGTTGGGTGACATGACGGTGCCCGAGTTGCAAGCCGCAGGTGGTCGATTGCTGCGTGGTGTCTGTGCTAGCTGGCTCGAATCAGCCGGAATCGAATCCGCCGCTTGTGGCACCCGATTCAACATCCTCCAATGACAATGACTGCATCTACGAAAGGGCCCGAGGAAGTCGAGAAGATGCTTCTCAAGCAATTGGTCGAAGAGGACTTGACCGAAAAGGCCGAAAAGCTGCTCATCAAAGAGCTTCACGGCAGCAGCTGCAATCCACTCACGGCTTTCATGCTTTGGGGATTCGTCCCTAGCCAAGGCTTCGCGAACTTCGCGGGAACCCGCAAGATTGCGAAGAGGTCGACACCATCGAAGTGGACGAAGAAATGATGCCCACTGAGGAGTCGGCAGCAGCTCTCAAGGCAAGATGCATTGCACCTGTGTCGGCTCGCTCCGTGAAAATCGAAAGCACATCCTCCATCAGGACAGCCAGTACGAAGCCAACGAATCAACGACCGTGAGGCCGCCTCTCGGATGCAGGGAGTTGGAAGGCTCCTTCCGTCCCGAGGCCCTTCCCAGTGACCTGAGTCACTAACACAGACCGAAATTCTAGCTGCCTTTCGTTCTTGGGCCGAAGAGGCGTGCATAAGTCGACGCCGTGCTCAGGACCCAGGTGCCTTCCCGATACCAGGGCACTTACACTTCAACGGACTGGCTCGAGGCTGGCTTGCTTCTTGGCAGCTGTGTAAACAAAATCACTAGAAGTCTTAAGGTCCGTCCATGCTGCTTCGCGTCTCTGTGTGTGTCCTATTTTAAGGTACGACTGCACCTTGGCGTGCGAGTACGAAGGATTTCGCCCTACCTTGAAGACGATCCGAAGCATGTGCTACTTGTTGAAGAAGCAAGCTGAACTACCAGATTGGATCTTCATGTCGGAGCAACCAATCCGCAGCCAGGGACAGGTCTCGAAGAACTTTCGCCTGTGTGAACACGATGGGCAAACGGACATCCTCTTCGATGTGAAGCCACCGTCGTATCATGTCGGGCAGCTGGACGAGTGTTCTGAGAGTGACCTTCTGGGCGCCTGTTTGATGGCGCTTCCTGTGAGATGCCCCAAGCAAGGGGACTGGTGCTTGGGGTTAGCAGGCGCCCTACGCGAGGCGCTCGTCAAGAAGCCCCGCCTTTGTGAAATCCGGCGTGTGATAGAAAGGCTGCTGGAGTCAGAACAGGCTTCCGTCCATGGTTGCGGTCGCTGGCGATTGGAGTTGGCGAAGTTGGAAGCCTCAGAACAGCATCTCGTCGCTCCTGGTAGTCGGGATGTATCCGATCGTCAAAGAAGCTTTCCCGCCGGGGCGCAACCAGCAACACAGAAGCAGAAGAGGGGAGGCAAGGCCAAGAATCCGAAGGCCAGAGCCAAACAGACTGTCCCACACCTCGGGCTCCCATACCAGTGATGCCAGTTCAATCTCAAGCTGAGGATTAACAAGTCGAAGGAGAACCTTTGTGATTCAATTCTCAAAACCTCTCTGAAGATTGAACATTCGAACGTCTCACTCATGTCATCCTCGAAGCCGGTTCTGCCGAGCAGGTGAAGGTGACTAGAACCCATATCTCGCACAAGACCTTCTTGACGTTTTTTAACGAAGACATACGAGAGCAAGCGCACGGTAAGCGCCGAGTCCGGCGGAGGCGAACATCCAGTGCTGCCAGGTTCAGGAAGGCCTTTCGCATGAATCCCATGTCTCTCTGCACAGACCGGAGCGCAAAGCGCTGCGCTTTGACTTCTGAGGGAGCTGGGCATGGACAGACCCGACGAAGATTGCAAAGCCCACTGGCTAGTCTGACTAGTCTGGCCATCCCGCCTCTCCCATCATTCATCATTCCCAAGGTGTACGAGTGGCCGTTCTTTTGTCTTACTCAGTCATGCTTTTCAGCAGCTAGTGTGTCTCTGCTTCAAACCTCTGCCGTCGAGTTTGGAAGAAAAGCGGCTGCAGCACTGAGTTTTTATTTTAATGTGCGCAACAAAAGGCGTTCGGCTGGGCAGCTTTCTAGGCCCAGATCGCCTTTGGGTAGGTTTGCGCGGCAAGCGTTCTCATGAAACTCAGAGCCCATGCACTGTTCTAATCTTGTGACTGGTGGGGAATCGCAATTGCCGTGCGTGCTTCCATGGATATAACGGAATGCCTAGCATTCGCTCCACCTTCAGTGTGATCAGCATTTAAAAAGCATTTGCACGTTTCGTTGCAGAGCTGTTTTGCAAGGGCTTCGAACATCAAACCGCAAGGTGCTACTGGCTGCAGGTGCCACGCTGATGCCCGGATCTTGTCTGAGCCACACGAAGCGACATGAGCTGAGCTGAGTTGCAGATGTGACCGGGCTGTAGCGCCGTAGGGGTCGTTGGGACATGCCTCTCCTATCTGCGCTGTCATCATAAACAGCACATTGCTAAATACGGAACCCGAGTCGGTCTCTTAGCCATTGCTGCTACACGAGTTTTTGGGCTTTCGGTTCGTTTGTTGGTGCCCTCCAAGGCAACCAACGGCTGTGTCTGCGGAGAGCAATGACGAACTGATAGCCTTGCTTAGGCCGGCGATCATACTCTTGGGGTGGTGTGCTTAGGGCAGCCAAAATCGTCAACACTTCTGCTTCTTACAGTTGTTGGGCTGTTGGGCATTGAATGTTGTGGAGCACCTTGGGTCTGCAGCACGACATGGTATTAAAGGCGGACCGAATGAGCCGCATTGCTAGATTCGCCGTGATAGTCGTCGGGTCACACAGTCCTAGAGTGTGCTCGAGGACCGTTCCCCGCAGAAGCCCCAAAATCACGGAGTCTGAGATGCGGCGAGGCAAGATCGAGAGCTTTTGGACCCTCTTCCAAAGATGCTGAAGGAGGGAACGACAGGGGCCTGGCCTCAAACCAGTACCAGCAGTCCAAGTGCATGTTATTCTGAAAGCCGCCACATGAGCCCAAGAGACTGGCAGATACTGGCAGCGACACGCCAAGCCATGTAAGGGCATCAGGAGCGGCAGCCTCACTTTGTTGATGGCAGGATCAGAAATGGGACAACGTCCGCGCCGTGCTGAAGGTTTGGGTGGGGGTGGGCGCAGCGCAACTGTGGGTGCTGAGCGGACTTTGGGAATCCGGAATGTGGAAGCACCACCAGCAAAGTTCACTGGCAAGTTCCATTGTGTATTATGCACTGCTATGCGATTCAATGCGGCTTGCTGAAATATTGCATTTCCGAAGCCCTAAAGCCTAAAGCCTTTCTGTAGCGGACCCCGGCCAAACTGGTCCCGGAAACCCCAGAAAGCTGGCCGCTGCTGAGACGCCTCCGGTGTCTTACCTCTGGAACCTTGGGTTGGAGAAGAACACCTTGAAGAAGGCCTGGAGCCTAGACTTCTTGGGTCCCATGTGGATTTTGGGACCTCGAGGCCGAACTTTGCTAAAGCTATGCTGTGGTCCAGCTTTGCAGTGGCATTTGACTGTAGGTCTCTATAGGAATTCAATTCACCTGAACAGTAGTTCCTAAGTGAATCGTTTGCATGGGTGTTGCTTTGTCCTTCATTGTGGGAGGAGCATCTCGTGACACAGTGATCAAACGTTTTTCGTGAATCAACCGCTCCTTTTGTGCTGCTACAAGCACCTATGGCAAGCTTGGAGCACGGACCGCTTTGGCTGGCGCAGAGAAATCCGCAGAACGCGTGCGGTGTCGGGCTTCTCAACATGCAGTTCATCATGAGGTGCATGAACATGACTGCCTCTGACACGGTTCTTAGCAGCGAGCGAATTATGAACCTGGTTTGGTAGTCATCTTTTGGCATTTGTAACATTGGGTGCCTCGTGTCAAGCTGAAGGTCATAATGCTGAAGGTCAGTGCAGGTGTGAGGAAGCCCACTTTCTGTCACGCGCCGCGTTTGAGCAACCCTTTCATGCCAGTTGGGTGACAACTTGGGGGAGATCCAAGTCTTGGAGCTCATGGACGAGATTGCATCGTGCCCATGCAGCACTCGATTCCGTCCCTCCCTCCGTCCCTCCCTCCCTC
>CAJNDV010035887.1:0-13192 GCA_905221635.1 Symbiodinium sp. CCMP2456
CAGGGTTCAGGGTTTGTAGGGTTTAGCCCAAACAGCCAACCAATTTGGAGACATGGCTTGGGGTCTTGGAGTAGCTTTTTCCGCAGTCAGAGCGAGGAACTTCTAAAGACTAGTACTAATAAGTACTCTAAGGCAGTCGAAGGGCTCGACACAAAATCCCTGTAAGGTTACCGCAGGGTTCTATAAAAGGCTTCCCGTTCAGGGTACTATTGGGTTCCATAATACGGTTCCCGTTAAGGGTAAGGTGTGGCTACTTGCCCCAGCTCCCTTTCAGCAAGAATTACAATGTATCCGGAAAACAGATCAGCACTCTCATCGGTTCTGCTGTGTCGGGCTTGTGGATCGTGCCCATTCGATTGAACGGCTGTTGGCCAACAAACACCTAGCCGTCCCGAAACTGTAAACATGCACGTTTGCGCAAAACCGGTTGCTAAACAGGGCGTTGCCAGCTTTTCTTCTGTCCCACAGGATTGGAGGCCGCAGGTAGCTGTTAAAATCTTGAGAGGGTTTAGGGTTTAGGATTTAAGGTTTAGGGTTTCAGGAATATCCACCAATAGATTGAGAAACCTTTGAGAAGGAACCCGGATCAAGTGCTGGTTAGTGCCGACCCATATCAGACGTAGCTGTGTCGATAGTAGCGTGTGACTCATGCTCTCTTGTCATGCTACTGACGAGTGACTAGTTATAGTTGTGAGAACCTGCAAAGCCACGAAGTGTTCTGAGAACGCTTCTGTCTTCATCCCATTTTTCCTGGTAGGCGCTCCGCCCTCAGTTCTGCAAGTGCAAGGCCAAGGCGGCTGCAACAACCTTGCTGTTGAAGAGGGGGCGCGACCATTTAGGGTTTCGGGGCTGGGCCCGAAGATCCCGGAAACCTCCATGCCGGAAGTCCACCACCTTACTAACTTGACTAGTACAGGGGCCTTACCAGTTCGAACCAGATCATGGGAGTAGGCGCATATTTCTTTGTGTTTATTCAGGAATAGTATTCCTAACCAGTCAGGCTTCTAGTTTAGACATGCCTCCGCGAATTCTGTTCTGAAGATTTCGCTCTTAATTAATCTCAACCTGAAAGTGGAGTGTTGTCGTTGCGTTGGCAGGGTTGTCCGTCGATGCGTTTAAGTACCTGTGGTAACCCTAAACCCTGTGTAGTTAAGCCTCCGGGTTTAGAAGTTTAGGATCGTTCAGGGGGGTGAGGCATGCTTTTAGGCATGCTTCTAGGTTTAGGGTTTAGGGTTCAGGGTTCAGGGTTTAGGGTACGTAAAGGCTCATGGGGACTGAGTAAGTCGGTAGCATTACTTCTGAGTGCCCTAACTAGGGCTTCTACAATTACAGCGAGCTCCGCCCTGAAGACTGATCTACCCTTGAAATTGTAGCCCTGGTCACCCAAGACTTAAGCCAAACGGTGGCTATGAAAGCTGTCCGTCTATCTGACTACCCATAGGCTCCATAGTAGTTCCTTTTTGGGGACTACCTTATAGGATCCTAGATATAAACCACAAAACGGAACAACTATGGAGCATATGGGTATTCACTAGTCATTTGGAAATTTGGAAGAGTTTGTCAGTGTGGGAGGTTATCGAGCTGGTGAACCTAAAGTACTGGGACTGGCACTTGCTGAAGCCCCTGTGCGCAGGACTGATCTGCTGCTGAGGGGCACAAAGCACGGCGGAGACACTCCTCGCTTTGGGCTGCGCGAAGCTGACGCCAGTGGGCTCCTGGTCGTTGAAAGGTCGTGAAAGGAATGCTCCAACGCGTAAGTTTTCACGGATGTCGTGGTCTGTGCAGCTGTCGACAAGGTCTGGCTGTAGATCAGTTGAAGGAGCCGCACGATGTTGAAAGCAACACGAAATGCGTTCACTTCGCTCGTCGAACTCCCGGCCGCGGGGTCCAACGATAAGAGATGTGATTGATTCAGACCGGAGGGTGCCAGGTTTGTCAGTTGTCCCTTTAGGTTGTTTGCAGGCCTAATCTCAGAAATTGGGTTGCCATAGGGCCGTAACCTCGTGGCTCTGAATCTGCATCTGCCGCCTTCCATGTACGCACATATCTGGCTTGAAGAGATTTAAGATATCTTCTCTGCTGCCTGTCCGGAAGTGCCTGCGACACCCCGACCGCATATCCTCTCGAATTAG
Source organism: Symbiodinium sp. CCMP2456 (assembly GCA_905221635.1). Taxonomy (NCBI): domain Eukaryota; class Dinophyceae; order Suessiales; family Symbiodiniaceae; genus Symbiodinium; species Symbiodinium sp. CCMP2456. The sequence continues at coordinate 2,133 of CAJNDV010035887.1, forward strand.
CCTGACCCTGAATCCCTGAACCGTGATAGCTTTCAGACTTTCAGCCCGCGCTTTATCGTGACTTTCCTTTGCTTGGACGGGCTTTGCGTGTGGGTTGTTCTGCAATTAAGCCTCACCCCCCAGGTACCTACTATATATCGGGTACTAGAGCCCCTAGGGCCCTATGTAGTAGGTACCTTGGGGGTTAGGGTAAGACTTGGGGTTCCGGGAAGCTTAGGCTTCAGGGCTTACGAGGCTTAGGGAAGTCCGGGCGTCGTGGCTGGGTTACTCCGTAGTCCCCAGTTGTATAAAAACGTGGCCAGCCTTTAAACCTGCCCAAAACCCCTAAAACCCCTAAAGCCCCATAAGCCCCATGAAGCCCCTTAACCCTAAACCCCTAAAGCCCCTTAACCCTAAACCCAAGACCCCTCAACCCTGATTCCTAAACAGCGCAGGCTGCAAAAGAGGCTCCTGCGGCATAGTGGACGTGGTCGCCGAGAGGGCTCTGAAGACCTGGCAGAGTAGCCAGACAGCTACTGGTCAGTTAGTTAATTAGTTTAGTTAGTTAGCTAGCTAGCTGGCTAGCTAGCTAGCTAGCTAGCTAGTTGGTTGGTTGGTTGGTTGGTTGGTTAGTTAGTTAGTTAGTTAGTTAGTTAGATATTTCGATAGAGAGATGGATAGATAGAAAAATAGATGGATGGATCGACAGACAGATAGATAGATACGTATAGAGATAGAGATAGAGCTAGAGCTTGGGATAGAGACAGAGAACAATACACAGTTACCGATATTGATCTAGCTATAGATGAAGATATACATGTAGATATAGCTATGGACCATGGATAATGGATATTTATATAGATCTATAGATCTAGATATACATTTTATAGATTGATAGACAAATAGACAGAGAGATAGATGGATAGATCGCAGATAGATCGTAGATGGGCCCTCCGGACACAAACTTCAAGGGGGCACACCGTGGACACTCCTAGCACGGATCCCGAGTTCCGCTTGAAACCCTGAGGGCGGAGATCCCAGGAAACGGTTTAGGGTTTAGGGTTTAGGGTTTAGGGTTTAGGGTTTTGAGCACTGCATCCCCGGTCCTCGAGTGACCCATCAGGAGCAGCTATATCGATGCCAAACTCGGACTCCTTGTTCGGGGGCTCTACACTCGGATTCATGAGGGCCTCTTTGGGCAGTTCAGCCACGGTTTCGTTTCGGGTTCCCGGGAGGTGGTGTCGTGAAGGTAGGGCTCCGGGAACGGTCTTGGGCGTTGGAGGTTAGTGTTGCAAACCAAAGCAACAAGCCGGATTGCATGAAGGTTCGACATCGCAGCTATCGGACGCGACATGTGGTCCCTGAAGCCCTGCGTCTCCAAGCCTAACTAAAACAGTTGAGAGCCCGAAACCCAAAACCCCTCGCACAAAACCCTCAATCAGGACACCCCAAAGCAAGAAAGCCCAATTGAACCCAAAACCACAAAGCCCTACACCTAAACCTTCATCCTAGCCCGCGTACGCACAGCTGTGACCGGGCGGCATAGATCGACATCCGATGGCTGGGCAGGCCTTAACTTCGAGAACAAATTCTCGTCAACCAGATTCTGGTCGCATCTGTTTCCCCAAGGCCTGTCTATGCTTTTCAAAGCTTTCGGTCACAAAGCCCAAAAGGTGTCAGGAGCCTGATCGATGTTGAGACAGAGAGTGGGTTCCATTCAACAGGCGAAGTAGCCCCGAACAGGCTGCTTTGGACAAGCTGCGCGCATTCAAGGCGTGTGTCAATGAAACCAGGTTCAGCGACTCCTGGCGAAGCTGCAGATTTTTGGATGTTCGTTTCAGGCCCGAAGTTCCCACATTAGTCTCTTGCTCTTTTCGGAACTCAGTATGATGCGGAGCCGCCGTCCGCTCTGCCGCATCTTTCGGCTGGGGTTTAGAGTAAACCCTTTCCAGGATTCGTGCTTGGGGTTTCGGGGTATGCTGTACATGCACAAGTCGTTGCGCTAAGAGCCTTATCTAGCAACATCTTGCCGACTCCCACAATGCCACCCCAAAACGAGAAGAGTTTCATACCGCGGCTAAACCACATTGCAGAGGTCCCGACGTGACACAACCCTAACCGTTGATCTCGGCCGCTCGTAAAGTCAAGGCACACCCTGACGGCTCATCTTCAAGATTTCGGGTTCAGGTTCAGGTAGTGAACTATGGCCCTGCCTAAAGCTTTTCAGCTTCGGTTTCTAGGTACAGCTGCTAACATAGCTCAGCCTCAGGGTCTGGCATGGAGTTCGGGGTTAAAGATCTACTATTATAGTGTCCTAAGCGCAGGTCAAAGGTAGACTGTTTCTACCCCCGACTGATAGCACTCTCTGCGCGCCCCCCCAACATTCGGCAACAGGGATGCCGTGAAGAAGGGAGGCGGCTGACAATCAGGGCTACAGTAGTGATCGTAGTCCTAGGGCAGTCATTATTGCACCAGTACTCGTAGCGGTAACTCCAAGTAAACACGTGATCCAAAAACGTACAAACATTCATCATCACCAAAGCAACAAGGATAGATGGTCATCGCGCACCCACTCATCATGGTTCTCCGTATCATCACCGCCATCTTTGCTCCTATCATCGTCACCTCGTGACCATGGTCATGAACTCGTGCCATGGTCGTCGGCATCATCAGAAGCATCATCATAATAATCGTCACCGTCAGCTGAGCCGGAAGAGTGACAGAAACCGTGACATTGAGCCATCTTCCCCCAGCAAGCTATACTTGTCTAAAGGCCGAGTTGCAAAAGCTGTCGCAAGCTCATTCGCAACAGCTCGGGCTTGTTGGCGGTCGCGACCTGGGGAAGATATCAGGGCTTTGCTTCATCACACACACAGGGGATACTGTTGATGGACAAAATTCTGCATGACCCAAATATAGTAGAGTACCATAAATCCCATAGTTTAGGTATATAAGTCATGCAGGATTTCGTCCATCAACAGTGCTTCGAAAGAGAAGCTTTGCGGGTGCACCGGGAAACCCTCCATTTTCCTTGCAATCCTCGCCACCCAGCCGTCGCGCTCAGCGAGACAGGAGGTCTTGCGAGACAGAATGCTGTCGCAGCAGAAAACAGCTCGAAAGGGGGCCCTACCATCGTTCTGCCACACGGTTCCCTGAACTGAAGCCCTAAAACCTTGGAGTGCTTGTGAAAATACGTTCAGAACTGCAGCTCGACTCCGTGAAAGTGGCCATGTATCTATATAAAGCTCAGTAGGGCAGGGCCCCCGAAAGGGAGTGTCCGGAAGGGGAGCCGCAGCCAAAAGCATCCACGCAGAGCTCTTCTACGTCCGAAAAACTCCTCTCTCTCTGCACGACTCCAAGAAGGCTGACCTCCCTCCGGTGATTCGAAGCTGCACCCTGCCGTCTTCTGCGCAGGGAACACAAACTTCAAAGTTCGAGCCCAAATCTACACTGCGACTTTGACCATATACAAACCGGTGCAGGCACTGTGAAACCAAGCTTACATTCGGACGTCTGGCAAACAGCATTTCCGACATGTGCTGCAAAAGTACCAGATACATGAGTGAGGTTTGTGTTGGTTCTCAAAGTGCACGTCCGATTGCGACATGTAACCTCGGAACACGTGCGCTGAACTCCGACGTGCTAAAGCAACGAGATGCTCAAGCAGCTGTGTGGCACTGGCCGCGGAGCCGTGCGCTCAGCTGCTTGAAAAGTTGCGGAACTCTGCGAATTCGTGGGCTCTCGGCACAGCTTTCGCACATCGGGCGGTGCTAGTATATAGGCTCAGTCCATGTACTCCCCGGCCGCCGTGTCTGGAATCGAGGCTCCTCCATCCATCGGATCCGCCGAGTCCTTGCCTCTCCCGCCCATGCCACTGCGGCGCACCTGCGATTTCTTCTTGTGTTCCTTGCTGAGGATGCAGGATGGGCTGGAGAAGACGGCTACCGGCAAGTCTGGCTTGAAGACGATCTTCAAGACCTTGCACTCCATGGCCTGCGCCTCTGCACTTGTGATCGCAACCGGCTTTTCCGAGTCGATCATCACAAAGTCGCCCGCCTTCAACTTGCTGCCGGCCCGCCTCGCCACCTTCATTGGGGACGTGCACGGGATGGTCCGGGGTCACCCGCAGGGTTGCAGTGCCCGCCCGCAAGTCGACCACTTCCGCAGCTCGTCCCTCCTTGGAGATCTCGACCACCTCAAGAACAGTTTTGCCATCGCCAGCCAGGACCTGCGACCCTTTCTGGAGGTCCCTCCCCTCGCAGTAGAAGTCCATGCGGCTCTTGAAGATGGCATCCAACATGAAGCAGTTCTCCTTCACCAAGGAAACGGAGGACCCACTCCGGACGGAGGTGGAGTCCTCGTCCACAACAAAGCTGTACCCCAACTCCTCGGCAAGATCCGGATCCTGATTCTCCAAGACGTCGCCCGGAGCTGGGCCGTGATGTTTCGGAGTGAGATGACCCGGGATGCCACCGCCCAAGCGATGGCTCTTCTTGGCCTCCACAACCGGGCGTTCTAGTTCTAACACACGAAGGCGCTCCTTGTACATGCCGATCTCTTCCCGAAGCCCTTGCAGGAGATCCACCTTCGCCTCTGCTTTGGCAAGCTGCTGTCTGAGCTGCTCACATCTCTCCTGCAGAACTGCCTTCTCCAGCTGCAGCTCGGCCTTGCTCAACTCTTCTCCCGAAATCGGGAAGCAGCATGCCTGGCAGCTGCAGCTCTGGTCTTGCTGCTGCTCCTGCTGCAAGTCCAGCAGCTTTTCAGCGGTGTCGTGCGCCAAACGCTCCTTGGCCTCGGCATGCTCAGCCACTGCCGCCTCCAAGCGATTCGCAAGATCCTCGCAGAGCTTCTGGCACTTGCAATGCTCGTCCTGCACCTTCTGGAGCTCCTCCCGCATCTCCGCCACGAGTGACTCCGCACTTTTCGCACGGTGCTCTAACTCCTTGCACTGCTCCTTGTACCCGGCACTCTCGCTCTGCGCACTTTGGAGGTCCGCAGCCTTGCTGCACACCTCCACTTCCGCCGCAGCCAGGCGATTGCGCAGCTCTCGGCCCTCCTCCTGCGATTTGTGGAGCTCCGCCTCGAGGTGCCGGCGCTCGGAAGTCTCCTCGAGCTTCTGCCGCTTCCTCGCCGTCTCCTGGCTCTCGGCCTGTCTGAGCCGCTCCCCGAGCTCCCGGCAGCGAGCGCGGGTGTACGGATCCTGCAGGTACCGAGCCGCTTCCACCTCCCGCACCGCTGCTGAGCCGCGCGGCTCTCGCAGGAGCTCGGCCTCGGAGAAGCGCCAGTGGCCCCACCCATACTTGTCGAACTCGGCCGCGCCGTGCTGGAGCAGCGCCTCGCTGAGCAGCTCCGGCCTCGTCACCTTGCATGCGAGCTCTGTTGCGAAGCGCTCCCGGCAGCGCTGGAGCCAGGCCTCGGCCTCCGCCGGCTGCGAGGCCCAGAGCTGCACCAGCCGACGGCTGACCGCCTCAAGAGCTACATTAGCACGACCTGGATTACAAGCAGTGTCAGCAGCCAACTCGCCGAAGGCGTCGATGACGGTGGCCAGGGGCCAGCCGGCCGGGCTTTCGGTCAGGATATAGAGACATTTTGCTTCGGGCTGCTGCTGGGGCATGGCGACAACTCGGAAGCACAGCGGTGCTGCGGCCTTGGCTTCGCCTCTCTCTCGGGTCTGCGCTGCTGAGCCACTACATGGATATACCATGCACTGTACGATCCCAACAGGGTGCAGGAAGGGGCCTTAGCTCGGATTTCGGCATGACGATGCCTGAAAGCTGATTTGGAAGGAGGGAGGAGTCCATGCCCCTTCGGCAAAGAACATGATTACAGGACGCAAGGAGTTGATAAACCACTAACCTGTATATGCTCCCGCAGAGGTCAGAGCTCGATAAACAAAAGTGAATGGGTGTGTGTGTGTGTGACATATGTATACATGCGTACATGCATTTAATCATAAAAATAAACGGCACACATCAATAAACATATATGCGCACTTATATGACACCACACACACACACACCTACCTTTACATATGTATGTCCATTTGCATGTACATACACTAGTCAGACTTACACATGCAGCTTCAAGTGCTTGTACATATGCATTCACGTACACATACTCATGCACGTATGCATGTTCTGATACTTACATGCGTACATACATGCATACATACATGCATGCATCCGTACATCGATAAATGCGTACATACATACATACATACATACATACATACATACATACATACATACATACATTCATGCATACATAGGTACGTACATACGTGCATATATACCTATACATGCATGCATGCTTATTGTGTAACTACATATACATTTATATATATATATGCACACACACACACGCACACACATATTAATGTATATATATATATATAAACATACATACATACTGACTGACGTACTTTTGAAATTCATACATACAAACATACATATATAGGTTCATACCTATAAGTGCACACTGTATGTAATGGTGTATGTATGCACGTATGTGTGTATGTATGCATGCATGTATGTCATGTATGTATGCATGAGTTGCATCATGTGCATATGCGCATGAATGGCTCGGTGCATGCGCGCCTAAACACTGCTCCGAATGCTGAGCTTTGCAGAAACACGTTGCAGTGCTCATGTGAGTCCTCTGCGGTTGCACGGGAAGCTTGCAAGGCTTAAAGTTTGAGTAACATGGGCTTTGTCACGACTGCTCTCCGTGAACCTCCAGGTGGTAACTTGCAGTCTGGCGGCGATACTCGTAAATCTCCGTCCGCATCTGCCCCTCAACAAAGCTCAAGGTGTTCTCTACTTATCAGTGCATCAGCTCGGTCTCTGAATCGGGGAACATGAAACTTGAATCTCTGGGCCAGCTGTTTAGAAAATAAGTTGGGCAATCTACAGCAAAGCTGTAGGATAAGGGATTCCGGCAGGTGCTGCCATGCTGCGGGCTTTAATCAGATCAGCTCCCCACAGTCGACACGAAAGGACAAACCCTGCACGAGATAGCAAGCAGTACAACAGATTTGGACAGGAAGCAACTTCGCGACAGGGCTCTTCACAACACAAAAACGTGGGTGAGTCCGGCTCTCTCCACTACTCTCCCGCAGGATGTTGATTTCAAGCACCTTGGGCTTCGGGATCTGAAGGAGCATGCGCAGCATGAACTTCAATCTCCCAAACCGTAAACCTCTCAAGGCACCGAGCCTAAAACCCTGAAGGCATACTCTTTCAACTCTAACCCCTGGACTGGAGAGCCAGCCTTAATCCCAGCACCCGAACCCATAAACCCCTGAACCCCTAACTCGCAAGCCCAAGCCCTAAACCTGCAAGCACAAAAACATTGGAAGCGCTTACCCTTAAATCATAGACCCATAAAGCCTTCACCCAAAGCCCCTAAAGTCAAGGTTTAGGGTTTAGGGTTGCGGGTTTACCCATAGGATCCATAGTTGCCATAGTAGTTCGTTTTTGGGATGGCCGTATAGGACCCTAAATATAAGTCACAAAAAGGAACTACTATGGAGCCTATGGGTAGGGCCCTAAAGACATGAACCCATCATAAACCGAAACCCTAAACCCTAAACCCTAAACCCTAAACTGAAAACCCGCCCTGCCCCTCCCGGCCCGCCTCTGTCGAGCTGACCTATCCACGAATGAGGCTTAGGAAGGTCTTGGGCTTGTCATGGTGTTTAGGGTTTAGGGGTTTAGGGCTTGGGCTTGTTATGGTGTGCAGGCAGGGGGATCAATAGCTTCAATGTAGGGGCCTGAACACATAGAATAGGGTTTTGGGGTATATCATTCTATAATTACACTAAGGAACCCGCACAGTAGTATTGGTAATTTAGGCCCCTATAATTACTCTCAAGAACACTCCACTCTTTAAGCTAAGCTCACAACATCTGGCACTGCTGTTCTGTCTGTAATGACTCCAGGCATTCCACATGGTCTGGATTCTTTCGGGTGGTGAAGGTGCTTTTGGAGCTGCTTACTACGGCAGGTGTTCTGCCCTGCATATACCGGCTGGTGATATCAGGGACCTCAAACTACGCTGTAAGACGGATCGAAGGGCTCCGGATTTGGAGTCCAGGGTAGAAGGTTCCGGATAATGGTCTCAAGTTTGAATTTCAGGGCTTGCGAGCACTTGAGCTATATGGCAGCCTTTGCCCTAGAATCCATCCTAGAACCTAAATCTTGAGCAAAAGGATCAATCCGGTTCAAGATCGCAGTGCCAGCCTCTTCGGTAGCGCTCATGACAGGCCTGCACCGATATCAAGTTCAGTGTCACGCTCAGTGCTGTTGTCTTGTGTTCTGATTGGTACTAGCCGCTGTTGTCGATGTTTTTGATTGTTCTGCTATTGTCCTCAAAACGCTGATCCATCATCTACCGGCAAACCAACCAGAAAGAAGGTTTGGGGTTGCTTCGGGCTCGCACGACAAGAGAACTGGCTAGCTTTAAGCAAAATGGGGGTTTCCGAAAATAGGGGACCCTAATATAGTACCCTAAATAATAGGATCCTTATTATAAGGACCCCAAAATAAGGTACCCTAATTTTCGGAAACTCCCAAATAAGCTACACGAGGGCACAAGGGGTTTCTCTGTGCTGGGACCATGGCTATACGCCCCTTCCGACGCTAAAGCCTACCTTGTGTGTGTGTGTGTGTACTTCTGCGTTAGCTTGACAGTTTTTCGCTGGTCGTCAAGCTGTCAACGTCTTGCGCACACTGCCATGACGACTGCTAAACTGGACGTCTGACGATTTCACGAAGCCACTTCCCCATCCTTCGCCCCTTCTCCGTATCAGCAACTCGGAGACTTTAATCCGACCACACCGGAGGAGCGCATATCTGATGCAGAGATGCGAACCTGGTGAATTCGACAGACAGCAGCCAACAGCACAGAAACACAATATCAAGAAACTCAATCGGCTTGAACAGCACAGTCCATGGAGCATCTCCACGCTTGCTCCGGACATGTAACATGTCATGTCAGATCGCATGGTGCAATCAAGATTGTCTGATTTATGTAGTACATGATACTCTACATCGTTGAAACACATACCCATGCAGTGCCAGTCGAACAGACACCAGTTTCCCAAAGTGTAGCACACGAACTGCCGCACCCTGAATAAACTTGGAGGTTGGCTGCCTTCGACACATGCTGCCAACTTAAAATTCAACTGCACCCCCCCTCCCCCCCTCGGACTCCGCCCCGCAACCCAAATCGAGATCACGCACCATAGAGCTCTCACAACCCTAAACAATAAACCTCCAAACACATGCAGCCGAACGCCCTGATCCTAAAACCTAAAACCCAAAATCCCCTTCTTCGCCTGGGGAGAATGACAGCAGTTGTGAGATGTCGCGGTGCATTGGCCTCTGCAGGCATCAAGTAACAAGGGATTTCGGTGCAGGGTTCATGGTCTCTCGCAGCGAGGATTTGGATCCCAGAATCCAACAGAGTGTGGATTCAGATTTTTCGGGGGGGGGGGGGGGGGGCAATGATTCGTTCCAGAGCTACAAAGGTTGTATCACTCGGCCTCCGGTGATATTTTTGCCGGACCTCAATCAAGGTTCGAGCAAGGTACTTCCAAGGTCTCACAGGGCAAAAGCACCACCAGGGCCCCGAGGCTCGAACCCCCAAGACTCATCTACAGACACCACAGATCCTTGCACCGACGAGCTCATCCCCAACATCATACCTAAACCCTAAACCCATCAACCAAAGAACACCAAGAAGAACAAGGCCTCGCCCCCCCAGTCTCCCGAGGCCTGGTCCGCCATGAGGTCAGCCACCTTGGCGCAGCACGCGCTGTCGCTACTTCTCGGCTTTTTTTAGGGGGGTTTAGGGTTTAGTTATAAGGGTTTAAGGTTTAGGGTATTGCGGTGTACCCATAGGGCTCCATAGTTGTTCCTTTTTGTGGTTTATGTTTAGGGTCCTAGAAGGTAATCCCAAAAAGGATCTACTATGGAGCCTATGGGTATAGGGTTCAGGGGTCATAGATTCTTGCCTGAGAGCCTTCTGCTTGATGATACATGGTTGAGGATTGAGGCCTCAGCGCCTGATTAGGGGCCTGGGGCCTTATGACCTCTGACTCTCGGCGCACAGTTTGCTGCATGTCAAGTTCTATAATCTACAGTACCCCTATACATCCTAAACCTAGACCCTCAAACTTAAATCTATAATCTACGCCTATACACCCTAAACCCTAGACCTTCAATGCTAAGAGCCAGGGTCTAAGTGAGCTCTTGGAATGCAAATCGGGAAGATGCTGAGATTTGAACGCCTAAAAGCCCCACTGAACATGGATCCCACGAACGAGGGATAGCTAGGGTAGGGGCCTTAATAATTAGAATAGGGTTGTAGGAGGGTTCCTTAGTATAATTACAGTATAGTATATCCCCAAGCCCTATTCCAATTATTAAGGCCGATATCTTACCTCTGAAGGCGCTGCTTGGCGATGCGAGTTTGCTTCGAGCTCGCCGGGCTCGAGCGGCGCCCTGCTAAAACTAGATAGCTGGATCGAACGAAGCGTAGATCAATTCCCAAAGCCCTAAACTCACGAAATTCCAAGTCCGAACTGCATGTGGAGCAGGTCTGGAGGTTTGAGGGTTTCTGGTTTTGGGAAGGGAGGGGAGAAGAACACTTCGATCATCGACGCCGTCAGCCTTGTTATCGATGCTGCGAATATCAGATATGCTGTCCCTCGAGACACTTTTTATTGCCACCCTTTTGCGACTATCGCTGCTGCTCATTTTGCATCCTTAGTCTAAACCCTAAACCCTCAAAACCCTCAAAACCCTAAAAACCCTAAACCGTAAATCCCTAAACCCCTAACCCCCCCAAACCTCATTCCAACTTTCATCTGGGTGGTTGTCAAAATTATGGTCCCTTTTTGGGTCCGTAATATAATACGGCACCTAATATTTAGGGTACCCCAAAAGAGACCCTAATTTTGACAACCACCTATCTGTCGTCTACGACTCTCAGTTCGCTGCCGCCGCATTCGCGCCTGGCTCTTCAGCCTTGGCTGTCTCGGTGTGACAACACCCTACAACGGCTTAGGGGTTTAGGGT
>CAJNDV010035889.1:2940-15082 GCA_905221635.1 Symbiodinium sp. CCMP2456
TCAGGCGGGAGTTTGCGCTTCTTGTTCGTTTTTTTTTTGGGGGGGGGGGTTCAGATTTAGTGTTTGGGGGTCGCGTCAGATTGCGTCCGCGCTGCAATGATGCAGGGCATATCTGTGAGTGTAAGAGGCAGAAACAGTAGTGGGGAACGTGGCTGTTCGCGAAAAGAGGTCACTTCCATGTTTGCTGTGGAGGCATTGAAATCGCAAGTTTTACCAGACCTTCGCGGGTGCGATGCAAGGCCCTCCCGAGGTGTGATATAGGCATCCTTGATGTAAACCCTGTTGCCTGGCCCCTAAACCCTATAATCCTATAAGCCCTAGACCCACCCATCTACCTTGCCTTTGAAGGATCACCGACTTTTACGACATACCGAAGGACAATACTGGACGGCACAGGACCCTTGTTGGCTTTTATGGTTATTTATGGCTTGCTTGGGGCTTGCTCAAGGAGCAGTTTTGGCGCTGTTGGTTTTTTGTGGTTTCGGGCTTTTTTGGGCCTGGGCGGGTATCACGTTAATCTGGTTTAAGAAGCTTTAAAGATTGATTTTCGGGCGGTTTTCGGGTTTTCGGGTTGCAAGCTGCAAGCACGCTCAAAGAGAGGTAGTCTCAAGGACAGGGTCGGTATCAAGAGGCGTTTTAGGGGTTTAGGGCTTAGAGTCTAGGGTTTAGGGTTTAGGAGTTTAGGGTTTAGGGTCTAGGCTTCTTCCTGTTCGCATCGACGATGGATGCTTGAAGTTTGTCAGTGTCTATATATATATATATATGTTTAGGGGTTAGGGTTTAGGGGTATATAATTGACTGGCTCAGACAAGGCGGCATGTCGGAATGTTGTGGTCTTGAGTCTCTAGTCTCAATCGTAGTTCCTCTGTCTGGTTGCTGTCGGCGACAAGTGCAGCTACCCTTCTTGTAGCCTTCTTGAGGCGAATCTCTCAAACGCACACTTACCCAATCCATATAAATAATGTGTATATATATATATGTATACATACATACAGACCGATAGATTGATAGATATGTAGATTGATAGGTAGATCGATGGATAGATGGACAGGGATCCTTTGTAGTATGATCTACGCCAGAGCCCCGTTCTAATTCCTTGATGAGGGTCCATGTACCCAAACAGTATAGACTTTGGCCCCAAAGTACCTATATAGGGACGACCTAAGGCCAAAGTATGTACTCTTTCAGTATATGGACCCTGAAGGTTTCCTCAGACCCCTATATCAGTCTTTGTGCCTTCACTGGGTTCTTGCTGGGGAATTTAGTTTAGGTGGGACCTATAGTGAATAATAGGGTTTCTTTTTTATGACAACTTAAAAATAAAGCCCTCAACAAGAACCCAGCCCCAAACATACCCTACACCCTGAACCCTTAAAGCCGCAAACCCTAAACCCTTAACCCTAAACCCCAAACCTTAAAACCCTAAAACCAGTTCAGTTTTGGGTGTTTTGGTATCTTTAGGGTTCTTGGTTCAGGGCTTTAGTCCTTTTGGGGTTCGTGGGTTGAGGATTTAGGGGTTTTGGGTTTAGGGTTTAGGCCTTTTTGGGTTTAGGGGTTTAGGGTTTAGGGGTCTGGGGGCTGGGGTTTCGGGTTTAGGGATTTTCGGGTTTCGGGGGTTTATGGTTTAGGGCCTAGGGGTTTATTTGGGGTTTGGGGTTTAGGGTTAGTTACAGTGCTCTGGGGTTTGGGGGTTCAGGGTTTGGGGTCTAGGAGTTTGGGGCTTAGGGTGTACGGGTTTGGGGGTTTAGGGTTTAGTGTTTAGGGTTGTTCGGTTTAGTGATTGGTCGTTCGCAAGTCGTCCTCTGACATTTGGAAGACTTCGGGCGCACTCGAAAGCCCCTCACCCCTAAGTCCAGTTACCCGGAAGGTAAGTTAGAGTCTTTGTTCCCCTTCTAAACACCTTCAACGACAGCCACATGTTACGCCGGCACTCTAGTCGAAAAGCACCCTAAACCCTGAACCCCAAACCCTAAACCCCTGAACCTTCAGCCGTCAACCCGGAATTGCCAAGGCCCTGTCGTATCCCCAAGGTTTCAAGTACGCAACACGCATACAGGGAGCTCTATGGCACCATTATTAGAAGGACCTTAAAAGGGACCCAAATTTAGAGAACTACCCATACACATACCCTGAGGCTCCAAGTATACAAATAGTACCTACTTTGGGGTCTAAAGTCTATATATATATATATATATAGTACCTACTTTGGGCTATTTGCAGCCCTAGGGATATTCACTTACACATGACCTACAAAAACAGCTGCTCCGAGCCCAAATGCCTGATCATGCTTTTGGGGTTTAGGTTTTAGGGGCAAGTCATATGAGCAAAGGGCCTTTAGGACTTATGCTGGCTTGCAGGATTGTGTACAACTTCATGATGATTGTGCTGGCCTCAGGATGTTTGTCGTTCTGGTGCGATAGAATCCTCATTCTCACGTCGTTTCAGCAACATTTCTTTGCTAATGTTTGTTTTGCAAGCTCTGGCAAAGTTCAAAATCCTCAGACGGTGTGGTCCTCGCTCTGCCCAAGAGTCCCCAAAAACCTTTCTCTTTGTCTAGAACCCTATTCTTACACGTAGAGGTTTTCAGTGCCCTACATAGCAGGTTTGTCTTGCTCACAACTCCAAGCCTAAACCTAAAACCCTCCAGCCTACACCCTTACCAAATGCCCTCATCCTTCCAACATGCTTTGGGTTCCGCCCTCTCCAGTGCCTATGTACTAGGCGATATTTCCCGAAGTCCTGTTTTGCTGCAGAAATGTGTCATCTATCTGTCATTTTCACATGTAATCATGTACACATATATATATATATATATCAATCATATGCAGGTGTATATATGTATATATACACACGTATGTATATATATATATATATATACATATATACCTATATGTATGCGTGTTTATTGTTTCGGCTTGGAGCGCTCAGGATTGGGCAGATGCACTGCGCCAAATTGGCCGGCCTATTCTTTTCCCCGCGAAGTTGGAGGCGGTTTTAGAGTTTAGGGCTTCGCGTTTTAGGGTGTCGCGCCATTTTAGGGTTTAGGCTTTGGGGTTTAGGGTCTACCTATAGGCCCCATAGTAGTTCCTTTTTGGGATTACGTAATAGGATCCTAAATACAAGCCACAAAAAGGAACTATTATGGGTTTTAGGGTGTATGGGTCTCTTCCCGGCGAAGTTGGAGGCCTCGGGTTCCATTCCTGGGACCTTCGCACATGCCCAACGAGCCCGGAGCCTGAATCCTTATTCCCCAGGGCCATTCCCGTAAGGTTCCAAAGGACCCAATAATAAGATACTTAGGGTTTAGGGATTAGGGATTTAGGGTTTAGGGATTAGGGTTTAGGGTTTAGGGTTTAGGGACTTAGGTTTCGGATCGTAGTTATATAGGTTACTAATTTGGGAGAGTATATGATTCTTGGGTACTTGGACCCTTGGGGTTCCTTACTCAAGCCCTACACAGTGTACCGCCCAAAACCTTAAACTAACTTTTTCTGAGTCTCAAGCCGCCCCCTTCTTGGCTCATCGGTGTCCTTCGTGTGTAAGCACCACAATACTCAAAAGATGGGCTCCGGTGCTCCATTTCACCAACACCTGGGTTGATGACTTACAGGGTTTAGGGCTACATACTGCTTCAAAGGCCATATGAGATGAGTAAAACAGGATTTTTGCAAATGGCCTAAGTAAGAGCTGTTAACAAGGGTGAGTGTGTAGTTCATTGGCGTGAATGGTCTGCAACGTAGCACCGGGTTGAGGGACCTCGGGTTTACCCAAAGCAATGAGGCCATACCGTAAATCCTCAAAAACTTAAAGTCTCTGGTTCTACTATAAACAACCCTAAACCCTAAACGCCTAAACCCTAAACCCTCAACCGTGCACGTAGGGCTTCTAAGGTGTTGCCCGTGACCCCCAAACCCTTCACTTGTGTGGGGTTTTACTTTCGTCTCCGCCCAGTTGGGTCCGTCATGTTTGCAAGCCCTGAACCGTAATCCCGAAACCCTAAACCCTAAACCCTAATCCTTAAACCCTAATCCCCAATCCCTAATCTCTAAACCCTAAACCCTATAAACCTTAATCCGAACCCCTAAACCCCAAACCTTCGGCGATTAGACGAACTAAGCACCAGCAGGAGGGGCGGGTGCTACCCCCCTCGGCCAACGACGGCGTCCCCGCTCCACTTTCGGCTACTCGGATGTAGAAGGTAGAGTAGCAGCGTCAGGGGTGTGTTAACAGCTTGCTTGTGTAAGGCTACATATATGAGGGTAACTACAAAGGTTTAGGTTTTCGGTTGAAGGGCTGGTGTGGGGACTGTCGATTATGGATGATGCTGCATTTCACTTCCAAGTTTGCGACCCGTCCGGAGAGTGTTGGCCGCTTTGACTGGGTTGATGGGTTGTTCATGCCAAAGAGTGGGTGCAAGCCCGCTAGTGGCGCACTCCTTCGTTCAACTTGCTTTTACTAAAGCCGAGGTGATTATATGTTTTCTCTAGCAACAAGCTGAATGAAGGAGTGCACCTTAAGGGAGCCGGGGTGTAACCCAGAAGGGTACCGCACTCAGGAATATTAGCTGTCGGGGTGGTAAGGATTGTGGTTCAGCAAATTCGGTTTTACTGAGCTTCAAGGTGATCTTGCCGTAAACACCAAGACATTCTGCGGAATAGGGAAGCACGCAGTTTCCTAGATTACAGCCCGGTGGGCACTTTCTTTTCCAATTGACAATCGTTGCAATTCGCAGTATATTCAGTACAATCGGGCCTGAAAAGGGAGGGCCATAGAATCGGTTGTGTACAGGGAATTGAAGCCCGTATTTCGACCCTAAACCCTAAAACCCTAAATCCTAAGTTTCTGTTCCTCAGTGTTTGGGGCACCCTGAACCCTGAATTGTTGTTGATTTTTCGGGTTCTTGAGTTCAGGATTTAGGCTTGCCGGGTTTTGGGTCCAGGTTGTTTTAGGGTTTAGGGTTGAGGGCTTGCACGTTTGTATCGGGCCCGAAGTTCCCAAAGAAACTCGCTGGGCCATTCTTTGGTTTGCTCCGGTTCTATTCCTGACCCCTGAGTCCTAAACCTTAAACCCTAAACCCTAAACCCTAGATAACCCTAACCCCTAAGCCCTAAACCCTCAACCCTAAACATCCCTAAGCCCTAAGCCATCCTAAGCCCCTACAACATATCCCTGGGCTTTGACCCTGAGCCCTCAATTCCGAACCCGTAAGACGCAGGGCACAAAGCTTCAGGGCTTTTTGCTTCGTAGTGCAATACTTTAGAATAAGGATTGCTATATTCTATATGTGATCTTATACTACAGTTATCTAAACCCTAAACCCTAAACCCTAAGCCCTAAACCCTAAACCCTAAACCCTAAGCCCTAAACCCCTAGAACAGGGAGGCCTGAGGAAGATCACAGTCGAAAATGCCCGACAGTTGTTAGTCGCGCGGAGTGTTTAGGGTTTAGGGTTTAGGGTTTAGGGTTTAGGGTTTAGGGTTTAGGGTTTAGGGTTTGGGTCGGTCCTGGCAGGTCCTCGTGCAAGCCCAGAAGAGAGATGCAGGCAGGGCTGGGTTATACTACTGTTAATGATATAAATCCTGCATTACCTTAAGGACCCTAGACTATGGGAATCATGGCATATCCCTTATTACGGGTATAGTAATGATGTAGGATTTATACCATCAACCGGGTAGTGGACAACCGATCACCGGAGGTGAGGTTAGTCGCTACTGTACGCAGTTGGTTACACGAACCCATTCACATGTTGCAGTAACTGCATACAAACACGGGCACCTGCATATTCCTTGACGGGATTTTTTGTTCCGGCATCGTGTTTAGCTGTCTGCAGACTTGGGAAGCACGAAAGTTTCCAACACCCCTACCCTGGTTCTAGCCTGTCAATGTAGGAGTGATACTCAAAGATCACGTTGTTTCAGGAAGCAACCTGCTGGATTTGATGGTACATCCGGGTGAAACAAACTGTGTCAAGTTTGCACGTAAACCCTAAACCCTAAGCCGGGACATTTTAGGGCTTGGGATGGCAGCCTCACGGGACATTGGGATTTCTTCTTGCTGTTCAGGCTTGATGGGTTTAGGTTTTAGGGTTTACGGTTGAGGCTTAATGAGTGCTTTGTCACAACTATGCGATCATGTTCCACAACACACTTTTCCAACTATTCAGGGTGTTTTAACAGAACCAGACACCCCAAAACCCCCCAAACCCTTTTCTATTTTAGGTTTCAGGTGTGTTGAGTTTACAGCTCAAACGTTGGCAGCTGCGGAGTGGGTACTTCAAGGTGTCAGGAAGGATGACCCCAGTACACGTAGTCAAATTTCAATTCTTTGACCCTAAGCCCTAAACCCTGAACCCTAAAACCCAAATCCTAAATCCTAAACCCAAACCCTACCTGTGGCCCCCAAAACCCTACCTTAAAAAGACTTATATATATATATATATATATATATATAGAAACCATAATAAGGAACCCTAAAAAGGTAGTTTTTTTGGCTACAGGTAACCTAAGCCTGAACAGCTCGCTAGGTCCTCCGAGTTGTGGAGTTCTGGGTTCAGGGTTTAGGGTTTTGGGTTTTGGGTTTTGGGTTTTGGGTTTTGGGTTTAGGGTGGGTTTTCTAGGGCCCAATCAGACCCAAAAACAGGGGAGCCCTACATTCCCCAAACCCTAAGCCACAATACCCGTACCCTAAACCCTAAGCCCCAAGCCGGTTTAGGGTTTAGGGGTTTAGGGTTTAGGGGTTTAGGGCTCAGGGTTTAGGGCCTGAGCCCTAAAACCATAATAGGCTCCAAAACATGAAACGCTAAACCCTAACCCCTAAACCCAAACCCCCTCCACCCCGAACCCGGGAGTCAAAAAAAAACGCAACCCGGGAGTCAGGAGTATTAAACCCTAAACCCTAAACCCTAAGCCCTAAACCCTAAACCCTAAACCCCTAAACCCTAAACCCCTAAACCCTAAACCCTAAACCCTGAACCGGGGAGTCAGGATTTGGGTCTCCAGCTCTGGCCCTGCCCTGTTCAACCCGAGGTCCCCACTGGCGGTCGGATTCAGGGTTTAGGGTGTAGGGATTAGGGTTTAGGGTTGTAGAGTGTTGGGCTTTGGGTTGTAGGGTTTAGGGTCTAGGCATTAGAGTTTAGGGTTGTGGAGTGTTGGGTTTAGGGTTGTAGGGTAGTAGGTTGTAGGGTTTAGGGTTTAGGGATTAGGGTTTAGGGTTTATGGTTTAGGGATTGGGGTTTAGGGCTTAGGGTTTAGGGCTGAGGGTTTAGGGTTTAAGGTTTAGGTCTGAATATTAAGTTTAGTCTCCATTGCGAATTCCTCGTTTGGGTTGACCAGTTTTAGGGCTGGGATCCTGTATTATAAGTTTGGTTAACCAAAAAAAGGGAACCACAATGGAGACTATAGGTATAAGCTTAGGGTTTAGGGATGATATTTGTCCTCGGGGTTCTTTTTTTTCAGGCTATGGTATCATACACCTCCGAAAACACCATATTCACAAGATCCCTAAGTTCCGGTTCCAGTGCTGCGTTCATGCTTGTACCTAGGCTCCATGTTATACTTTATGTAAGCACCCCTTGAAGGTCTGAGTCTTTGCTAGATTTTTGGAGAGAGAGCGAGAGAGAGAGAGAGAGAGAGATATACATATATATATATATATACATAGAGGTTTAGGGTCTAGGGTTCTGGGTATTTATACATGGAACCTTCTAATATCCAGAGGAGAGGCGTTCCGCCTGGCACGCGCTGCGCTGCATCGGGACTGGGCTGGCAGTGGCAGAGCTACTCGACCGGACACACTGACGGGTTGAACCGCAAATACTATTTAGGGCTTGGGGCGCAGCTGAGGGTGTAGGCGTGAGGATGTAGCGTTTAAGGTTCAGGGTATGGAACTCGACAGCATGAGGCCGAAACCGTCAACTGCACTCTTACGGCCCAGATTCCTGAATTCGGGTTTAGGGTTTAGGGTTACATGGAGCTGAGCAGGCAACCTGTCACCGATTCGGGTGTGCCAGCCCTGCCGAGGGCCATCATACAGAGTTTCACATGTCATGTTTTCGGTCCGGAAACCCAGCTCTAAGGGTTTAGGGTTTAGGGTTTGATTGTTTAGGGTTTAGGGTTTAGGGTTTGACTGTTTAGGGTTTTGGGTTTGACGGTTTAGGGTTAGGGGTTTAGGGCCTAGTTTAGGGTTTAGGATCTGACTGTTTAGGGTTAAGGGCTTAGGGTTAGGCTGATTCCAGAACTCCTGAACACGCAGCAGACCGTCGCAGTACAGAGGTCGACGGCATATTCATCACATACGTCAGTTTGCTCGAGTCCTTTGATACTTGAAGCATAACGCACTCATAAACGCTACGGCAATCAAACCCAATGCCGGGATGAATTCGAAGATGATTTTTTT
This sequence comes from Symbiodinium sp. CCMP2456, assembly GCA_905221635.1. Classification (NCBI taxonomy): domain Eukaryota; class Dinophyceae; order Suessiales; family Symbiodiniaceae; genus Symbiodinium; species Symbiodinium sp. CCMP2456. The sequence goes on from CAJNDV010035889.1 coordinate 11,335, forward strand.
GTTTGGCGTCGAAGCCGTTAGAGTTTAGGGGTTTGAACTTCCGGAACACTGTTAAAAACCCCAACGCCCTGAAGCCAAACACATGCTCAAACAGGGTTGAAGATCGGCTGCAGGCCGATGAGCACTGGCACAAGGACATGACCCGATGACATTTCCCAGGGGTCATGCGCCGGATCGACTGCCCAATGTTAAGCACTAAACCCTAAACCGAACCCTGCCAGATGGGATCCTAGGTCCTAGCCACATCCATCACACTGTTTGAGTTCCCCCAGTGTGCAGTTCCATTCTTGTGAATTTCGGTCGTTTTCCTATGAACGCGGAATCCTTGGCTTTTCGGTGTTTAGGGTTTAGGGTTTAGGATTTCGGGGTTTAGGGTTCAGGGTTTCGGGTTCCAGTACTGTGGCATTTTTGCCTTGTCCGTCTCCCGCCAGAGCCAGAGATGTGCCTCCCTTGCGTCAGAAGCTGATCTTCGGGGTTTCCCAGAAGGTTCTCTCATCAAACCCCTACACTCAAGATGCTTTTAGACCAAAAGTTTTGAAGTCCAAAATGCGAGCCCTCAAAACCTTACAAGCTAGAATTGTCTAGGAACCATGCCGAAGTCTGCCGCTTCATGCCTCCATGGCCTCAGAGCTCTCAAATGTTTCGAGTTTGGGGTCTAGGGGTTCAGGGTTCAGGGTTTGGGGTTTTGGGTTCAGGTTTTGGGTTTTGGGTCTCAGCAGACAGAGGACATGGTTTTCTATGGACCAGCTGGAATTGGCTTGGCAGAAGGCATTTCGACCTATGAAGAGCATCTCGCGATGCATTTACAGTGTGACTTTGGCAAAGGGCCACAAACACCATAGCGATATCACATCTGTTTGAGACATTGCAGCCATGATCTTTTTGATATATGGGCCGTTAGGGTATACAAGACCACATAAAGCGAATGTGGAATGCTAACGAGTAGTATTGCTTATTCTTCCGACCCTTGCATTAGCGAAACGGATCGACACCCTTGTTGGCGGAAGGTTCAAGAGCTCCCATGACATCAGTCCCCAGAGAGCCCAAGACCCCTTAATTAAGGAATATACCTGAAATCATAACATTAATGCCCCTATAACTGAAGGTATATTCCCTAAACCCTAAACCCTAAACCCCTATACTTTAAGCCATATTCCTCAATTAAGGGGTATTGGGTTCTCTGGGTCCTTACTCTTGATGGTGGGAACCCCAAAAACCCCCACGAACGCCCAAACTCCCACGCAGAAGCCCTGGCCTCTCCAGCAGCTGTAGACTTTGGGTTTAGGGTTTAGAGTTTAGGGTGTTGGGTTTAGGGTTTAGGGTGTTGGATTTAGGGTTTAGGGTGTTGGGTTTAGGGTTTAGGGTTTAGGGTTTAGGGTGTAGGGATTAGGGTTGAGGGTTTAGGGTCTCCGACCCCTCCTACTTTTCGTCCTAAAGCCCTACAGCAGAAACCCCCCCAAACTCTCCCTGGGTAGTAGCCCCCTTGCGCTTCCGCTTCAAACCTTGTCTTGGGCCCCCGGGGGTCCAACTAACAGTCCAGTTTAGGGTTTAGGGTTTAGGGTTTAGGGGTTTAGGGTTTAGGGTTTAGGGTTTAGGGATTTAGGGTTTAGGGGTTTAGGGTTTAGGGTTTAGTTTAGGGTATAGTCTGTACTTTGGGGGTCCAGGTGCCTCCTAAGAACCTGCTCCCCAGAGATCCCAATATCCCTTAATTAGGGAATATACCTTCAATCAGATTTGTAAGGAAAAGTATATTCCTTAATTATGGGTCATTGCGTTCTCTGGGTAGAATGGTACATGGGCCCTTGGTGTGGTTGAGGGTCGAGCCGTTGAGGTTTAGGTCGAAGAGTCGCTTCACCAGTAGCTCTGGAGGCAGACCCTGAACCCAACACTGGCTTTTGGCTTCTGCTGTTGGTGCCACGACGAAACAACTACACATAGCCCTAAACCCCTAAACCCTAAACCCTAAACCCCTAAACCCTAAACCCTAAAAGAAGATTTCGACCTACTCAGAATGGGGGGGTCAAGGCTTGTTCGTCGTGGATCAAGATTGTTAGGGCCTGTTGGGGCTTTAGCCTCATGATCTAGGACATATTCAGGTGGGTAGTTCTCTAAATTAGGGTCCCTTTTAGGGGAACTTAAAAAGGGACCCTAAATTAGAGAACTTCCCAGGTGGGTAGTTGCCGTTATAGGATCCTTATAGAGGGTCTATATACCGTAGAGAAGCCTTATAGAAGCCCTACATACCCTAAACTCCCCACCTGTAATGTCCTTTAACAGGACTGAAGCTACCCTGAGCTGAAAGCCTCAAGAAGTTTTACAGAAACGAGTCAGGCATCATTCCAGCTGCCCTGAACCTGAAACCCGAAACCCCCAAACTCTAGCTCCACCCTATAGTCCTATGGGCAGATTAGCGTCCCTGTTTAGGTTCCCAAAATAGTACGGCACCCTTATGAAAAGGACGCTAAAAGGGACGTAATTTAGAGAATTACCCCTATAGTGAACCCCAGAAAGTTGGAACATGGGTTTAGGATGATTCGTGCTGGCATTCCCTTTACTTTACCTGAAGGGCATGAGGATCATGATGTTCCAAGAGTCTGGCTTCGACTATGGACCGGATGCCCTAAACCATAATAAACTCTAAACCCTAAACTAAACCGAAAGCACGAGACAGGCATGTGCTGGGCCCTTTCCGTGCGGCCTTCACGAACCGATCGGTTGAGGAGCTGTACTCCTGCTGCGAAGGCCGAGCGGTGTAGGGTTTAGGGTCTAGGGTTTAGGGTTTAGGGGTGTAGGGTTGAGGGGTTTACGGATTTAGGCTTTAGGGGTGTAGGGGTTTAGGGGTTTAGGGTTTAGGGGTTTGCGGATTTAGGCTTTAGGGGTGTAGGGGTTTAGGGGTGTAGGGGTTGAGGGGTGTAGGGATGTAGGGCTTAGGGTTTAAGGATTCCCTTCGACCGTCGTTGTTGCTTTTGCAGCAACTGCAGCAGCAGCAGGAGGAGGAAGGAGAGTAATAGTAGCAGTGGTAGTACCATGTATAGTAGTAGCAGTAGTAGTAGTGGTAGTAGTAGTAGTAGTAGTAGTAGTAGTAGTAGTAGTACTGCTACTACTACGACGACGACGACTACTACTACTACTACTGCTGCTGCTGCTGCTACTACTACCACCACCACTACCACCACCACCACCGGTGGTAATAATCGATTCGAACCTATTGCGCTTGAAGCTACTTGTAGCAGCCGCGGACAACAACATATTGTCAGATTGTCAGCTGGACCTCTGGATAGACTACAAGGGTTGTCATGTTGGAGGCAACTACTGCGCAGTGCTGAGCAAGATTCATGGCAGAGGTATCCAGACGCTTGGTCGGCATCAAGAAAAGCATGGCATTTCAGGTTTAGGATTCAGCGTGCAGGGTTCAGAAGTAAGGAAGCAGTTCAGAGTTTGGAGTTTGAGGGGTGGGGTGAGTTAAGGCGCGCGCCCCCCCCGCCCGCCCCCGCCCCCACCCCACTGTGTATGGCCTTTGCAAAAAACAGCAAGGCGCGGGTGTATGTTTCATTTAGGGCGCATTGGGCTCTATGGGTTCGAGGTTTATCTTCGATAGTTCCAGCCCTGCAACCATGCACCCCTAAATCAATCCCAACGTTCAAGCCGCTATGTTCGGCACAACACTGCATTGGGCCGCCATACGTGTATGCGTGATTTTTTGCAAACAACATGGTTCAACCTAAACCCTAAACCCCTAAACCCCTTT
>CAJNDV010035890.1:0-23073 GCA_905221635.1 Symbiodinium sp. CCMP2456
CCCTAAATCCTAAACCCCTGAACACTAAACTCTAAATCCTAGGCCCCTAAAGCCCCAAACACTAAACCCTAAATCCTAAACCCCCAAACAGCCCAGCCTGACAGAGACTAGGAACCTCAAGTTCCTACGAAGCTTCGGGTTTGCCGGTCAGACTAAACATGTTTTACGCTGCCGGCCTTCGAGGATTATGGTAGGGTTCAGGGTTTCGGGTTTAGGATTTAGGGTTCAGGGTTTAGGATAACGGGTTTTGGGAGTATCGAGAATAAAGGGCACATAGGACACAGTACACGGGATAGTCCGATTTTGGTATCTGAGGTTTCGTCGTTTTAACATATGCTCGTGAATGGCGTTCTTAGCTTGAGCCCAAGCATTTGGTGGTGGTCTCTGATCCTACGGCAGTTAAACGGTTCAGGAACAAGGCAACCACATGAATGACTGCATCGGCGAGTACGCGTAAAGCTTCACGGAAAGGTCGAAAGTCCACGTGCCCCACGTGTCTGGGCAACTTCTACCTTCCTACTAAGCTACCATAGCAGAGTCCATCGCACGTCAACTCGTCAAATATCTCAGTTTATGTTATGATAGCAAGAACACATATAGTTGTTTCAAAGATCTTAGTTTATATTTTGTGTTATATTATGATAGCAATAACACACATCTCGTTTTTTATGTCCCTCACAAGCCCTGAACCCCATAGACTAAACATCCGAACGGTGAGAGGTTGCGGCCGCACGGACTTCCAGCAGGGGAGCTCCAAGCGTCTTCATGAAAGCGTGCACCAGTACCTTTGCTCGGTCTTGTGTTTTTTTGGGGGGAGGCTTTAGTCCTAGGGCTCTATACGGATTCTAACATGTGTTCAGGTTCTGTGAGGATTTCCAGGTCAAGTTCTTTTCCGTAATGTGGAACAATCCCTGCCAAGATAAATTGACGCTGGACTCTAGCTCATGTGTAAGCCGACGCAGAAATGAATTGCTGTGCCGAAACCTCGCATCCACCAACCCTCGTACTCTTCGCTACAAGCCTCCGCACCTAAGCCCCTCAGCTAATAGGTTTTAGCGGTTCGGGTACTGTCCGCCTGTTCCGTGTCCGGATGTTCGGAACTTAAAGCTCCAAGATAACTAACGCAAAAACTAAACAGTAAACAGTGCAACCCTAAACCCTAAAAACACACCGGGTCAGGGTTCCTACTTATGATTTCTTTGCATAAATTAAGCAGGGTAGGTTATCTGTTTTCTCGAGAACCTCTGCCATCGCCCTCGAGGCTCCAGGCAGCCTGATACCCCTAAAGCCAAAGCGCAAACCGTAAGCAAGGTCCATGGTTTATACCCTGGCCCTAAACCCGTAACCCTAAACTTAAACCCCAAATCCACGCGACAGCCCAAAGCCCAAATCCTTCCTATCAAAGCCCAAAATCCTCCCACGAAAGCCCGAATCCTTGCCCAAATCATCCCCACGAAAGCCCGATCCTCACGAAAACTCAAATCCTCCCCACCTCCCCACTACAGCCCGAATCTGCACGAAAGCCTAAACCGACCCCACGAAAACCCAAAATCCCCCGCACTAAAGCCAAAATCTTCCACACGAAAGCCCAAAATCCTCCCCACCAATGCCCGAATCCCTTCCCACGAAAAGCCAACACCCTCAACACAAAAAGCTCTGAAGCCTTACGGGGTTTAGGGTTCAGGTTTAGGGTTTAGGGTTTAGGGTTTGTAGTTTGTAGGGTTTAGGGTTTAAGGGTTTGGGGTTCCATGCAAGGCAGATCTACAGTCTGCCGGGCGACACCATTATCTGCCCGGGTCACGATTACAAAGGCCAGGAGTTCAAGAGCAAGGGCTTGGAGGCTTTAAGGGCCCTGAGCCCCTAAACCCTAAACTTTCCTGAACTCCTGAACCCTTGAACCCTAAACCCTTTATCCTAAACCCTTATAAGCCCTAAACCCCTAAACCCTTGATCCTGAACCCTAAACCCTCTCCCCTTGATCCTGGACCCTACACCCTAAACCCTTGATCCTGAACCCTAAACCCTAAACCCCTGATCCTAAACCCTAAACCCTAAACCCTAAACCCTAAACCCGAAACCCTACTCGTAAAGCGGCCCGCGGCCGGCAGGCCGAAGCGTGTCGACGGTGGACGAGGAGCTCCAGAGTTTCCGCGCCAGGTTGTGGAGTTTTTTGGTTCCCTCTTAAAAGGGAGCTACAAGGCTACTCTATGGGATCTTTGAGACTTTAGAGATCCTTAAAAATGAAGGCTATATGGCTCTTGGAATGGGATTTAGGGTTTCGGGGCTTGTTTCGGGCTGAGGAGCTTCGAAGTAGCCAAGTTGCGTGTCACGCCCAACCCTCCCTGCGTGACCAATGCCCGAAATGCTGAAAACAGAACCCCTTGGTCCTGCACCTATTCCATACAGTTCCCAAGAGATCCAAGTCCTCAGTAACCATTTGCCATTGCAGAGGTCACAGCAGAAGCTTAACCTCGACTTCGCAATCGCGGCAAAGACTTACGCCGAAGCCCGTTTCCACTTGTGTCAAGGGAGGCTTCACGAGAGACCTGAAATCCCACAGCCCAACCCTAGTGAATTATCTTGTCTATGTACTTAACAGACTTAACAATACCCATATACATATTAACCCCAGCTGGCCGCCAAGTAGATCGGAGGAGCGCCAATTCAATCCGAGGCTGACCAAGCCCGTGGAGGAGAGATGCGTTTTGTGGGGCTTAATGTGAAGTTCTTAAGGCTTCTACGGGGTGTTTTAACCGGGGGGTGTAGCCCCAACCCTACAAAATAGCAGGCCCCGTACTCGCAGGATCTAATCATGTAATCTTCAAGATTGTAGGCGATGGCTCGTCGCTTAAGGCTTAGGGACTCTGTGTGTAAGGCTTATACTTATATGGTAGTAGGCTTGGGAGATATGGTTGGTGTGGGGTTCAGGAGGGCTTACTTCACCTGCGGTTTTCTAGTGATAGGCGACTTGAAAGCGGCTATTAATTGATATTGCCGTTGCAAGCCTTTGTCCCAGGCCCGAGGCAGCACGCCCCTAAAAGAACAATCAGCCCACCTCAATGTCAATGCCATAGTTTCAACTTCCGGTTTGGGACTCAGGCTACCCCCAACGGTCCTTACGCATTATGGGCAGTTTGCCACCGCGCCAGGAGTTCGAGGAGCTCATGGCCAACCTAGGCAGAGCTGTCGCTTTGAGCCTTCAAGATGTAGGGTGCTGATTTATCCAGGGTGTAGGCTAAAGGCTCAGTAAGGGCAGCAGCAGAGTCCCTTGTGAAAAAAAAGTTTTAAGAGACATAGGTCAGTCACACAATAACCCAGCCTGGCAAAAAAAAGACATTTCAGCAGCTTAAAACTGAACGATACTCAGCTGGGGGGGTTATGGCAAAAGGTATCGGTGACTATGTGTGATGTAGGATTCCGTGAAATTATGCAGTGCTCAGCACAGTCTGGATTCAAAAAGGGCTTAAAACGAAAGCACACAGCTTGAAACCCTCAACCCTGAAGGTAAAAACCTCAAACCCCAAACCCTGCACTACACCGTAAATCTACGGCACCGAATGAATCCTCGCACCACCGAAATCGCGTCCTATGACGACAAAAGGGCTTGATCCGGAAGTCCAAAGATTGAGAGCCCAAAGATGGACCACTGAGTGCCACTCCCTGAACTCCAGATCCTAAAGCTTAAAATGATTCTGCATCGAAGTGTCATGAACTCATCGTGCTCTTTCTCCCTCTCCCTACAAACGCGGGGGAATATACCTGAACCAGGCGAATACCCACAAAACCTCAATCTAGTAGCGCCGGGGCCTACCCTGTCTTAGTCTTAGTTTGCAGAAGGCTTGCCCAACCCGAAGAAGATCGATGTGGCTGTGCCGGCAAACATGGTGTGTGGCGTGCAGGCAGCCAGGGCCAGGGTCTTTCAGTTCAACCTAGACCCCTTAACAACCCTTAATGGGCCCTAAATACCCACAATTAAGGACCATCAGGGCTCTATTAAAGGGCCCTCGAAAGGTCTGGAACTTACGGAGTCGGAGGCAAGCTTTTGGGATAGGTTCAGGCAGTTTAGGGTTTAGCAACAGCCGGTGGGAGGGAGGGAGGGAGGGATGGAGGGAGGGTTTGAGATCACTGTGGCGACACACCAGAGTCAAGGCAGAGAGGGCTTTCGAGTTTGGGGGCATTCTGGATGTGTGCAAAAAGTCGGGCCCTTTTGTTAATACAGGGGGCTCAACAGATAGGATAGGGTTTTGGAGTATATTATATTATAGTATAACTATACCAAGGAACCCCCAAGAGTAGTATAGGTAATTATTTATTATTTAGGCCCGTGTATTATGCGCCTTGCTTCTTTGGCTTCAGACCATTCCCTGGTGAAGGATGAGCCTGAGCCAGCAGTGGCTGAGACGGGCCCGGCAGCGTTTTGATTTCCCTCTCATTGTTGTCTATCCTAAGTGACGCAGACGAACAATGAAGGAAGGTAGCAACCCCAAGTTTAACAGAGCTGAAGGCTGATCCCGTGTGCTTTTGTTCCTGAGTTTATGTGTCTGACATGGTTGCAAAAAGAGGGTTGAACCTTTCGAGATTTGAAAGTAGTAGGCTTCTGTCCAACGACAGAAAGCTCTACTGGTTGTCATGGTCCGATATGCTTTCATTTTGTCAGAGAGTGCGCCTTTGTTCTCAGCAGCAACAGGCCACAGTTCCATCTGCTTGCGTGCGATTGCAGGATTTCCGTGATGGGACTCCATGAAGTTAGACTCATCTTCGAAGAGTCTACAGCTACCTTCAGATTCACCAGCCAGAACCTGCGTTGTTGGAGGGTGGCAATATTGAAATATGTTAGGGATTCACGGGGACCATACACAAATTAGGTCATGGTAATAAGGCCAACCTAAGTCTAATCTTCTGCAACCGTGGTTCCTGCAATCTGCGCGAGCGCTCCCAAGGGGGGTCGTCCAAAAAACCGTCGATGCCCGCAGTTCCCCAAAACCCTAGACCCCCAAACCCTATACTCCTGCACCCTAAACCCATAAACCCAAGGTTTAGGGTGTTAGGGCTTCTAGGCTTTAGAGGTCTAGGGTTTCAGGTTAAAGGACTGATAGGCTTTAGGGCTTGCGGAGCTTAAATCCAAACCCGAAACCCTAAGCCCGTTTAATACCGTCAAGCTTCACGCATTTCTTTACGGACTCTACTGGTCTTGGGATTAGCCTCCCTTGTCTAATTCCTGTTCAATGCGTAAGTTCTGTATTCAAGGGTATGCATTATGGCGACCCCCCCAAACATCCTGGGATTCCACAAGAGGTCTTCAGCAGAAGCTTGGGCCGCTTCTCAGCTTGTCCCAGGGGCCCCGCCGCAAGTCCCACGCTGTACCCATGTCATGTGGCATGTTGCAGGCTTTTGCTTGATAACGCTCGAATAACGATAAGTTCCCGTTCAATACCTTCGTGCTCCACCCCGGCTTGAGACTAAAAAGTCCAGAACTCCGATTTCTCCCCAACGGTTCCTGTATCCACGGCCGGGGCGCACAGTTACTCCGAGTTCCAGAGTTTAAGGTTTGGTCAAGTTGTTTCCGTCTGTTGCTTTGTTTAGTCTAACAAAAGTCTAGCCTTCTTAAACCTCCACTGTCGCATAAATTTCTCAAAGCTAAACCTTGAATTGCCTCATATGCTTTCCCAGCTCCTGGCAGAGACTTGCAATGCGTCCCTGCGGCAAGAAAAGTGCCGGCGTCCTCGATATAGGAGTTGGATCAGAGAGGAATATTATTCCTGTGGGTTTCTTGATGCAAGTATACCATAAAATTTGGTGTTTTTTTGGTAGTTTTTTTTGGTTTTCGGTTCAGTGGGCACGTGAGTCCAGAAGTCGGTCAGTCGGTCAGTCAGTCAGTCAGTCAGTCATTCGGTTGTGTAAAGAAGAGCGTCCAGTCAGTCAGTCGGTCAGCCAACCGAGCGGTCAGTCAGTCAGTCAGCCGGTCGGTGAGACAACGGGGCTGTCCAGTCAGTCAGTCAGTCACATTCGGTCGTCCAAACAAGAGCGGTCAGTCAGTCAGTCGGTCAGCCAACCGAGCGGTCTGTCAATACCTAAACCCCACAAGTAGGTAACATAATGGCCCAAAACCCAGAAAGGGCTATTATTCTACATGCTTTTGATGTCCAGGTGGGGAGTCAAGGGTTCAGTTGCGCTTTTGTTTTTGGCTCTACGATTCAGGGCTGCAGTTGTGCTCAACCTTAGGGGTCTGGGGATTCGGATGTAGAGCTTAAACCCTAAATCCTACACGGTTCCCGGGATGGCAAGGGAGGCCTCGAAGATATTGATGTTGTAGGGCTATTGGGCTTCGGGGCTTATATGTTAGAGTCGGGGCTTCAGGAAACAAACTGCGCTCAAGCCTCCAAGCCCACCCTTACACCTCCGCTCAAGCCTCCAAGCCCACCCTTACACCTCAACTCCCCTAAACCGTACTTTTCTCTAGGTGCCTCATGGAAAAGCCTAAGCATATTGCATGCGAAAACGTAGGTTGTGGTCGGTTTAGGTACTGGGCAAACCCCACCTGATCCCTGCACCTTTGTTACCGAGGTTCGGCCAGGTAACACGCCGAAGCAGCCCTTTTGGGTCATCCACGCGGCTGCACTGAACATCGGTGAGAACGAGTTCGCCACGGCCCGTCGTTTTGAGAGTTTAGGATGAGGTGCAGGTTCGGCGGCCTGTTTCCATCCTCGATCCAACACCCCAAACCCTGAACTCCATACCGAAGCCGGTGCGGAAATCTCAGCATTTACGTTTGTGGGTTATAGGCGAGTTTATATCGTAGGGTGTATGTTAAAGACGATGGTTCTCTTCAGTGCGGGCTTCAGTTTCTTGGAAGGGTTAAGTTCCGTACGATGTCGTGTTCGGTGACGACCTAACCAGTACGGTACCAAGGTTCCCATGTAGTAACTCAAGAGCCAACTATATACTACTTAAGCAAATATAAACCCTTAAGACGTAAAGTTCAAGCTACAAAATACACTGTGCTTAGTCGGCTGTTTGGCTTGTTATTGGCACTGCTATGCTCAGGCAGCCACAGCCTTGAGCATTCTTGCCGTTAGGAAGCCTCCCATAGCGAATATCTAGACTTTGATTGCGGCTGGGACCTCAGCACTTAGATCGCTGCTTCCTCGCAGTTCACCTAGTGCACGTGCACTTGCACATTGCACTTAGACTTGCACCTGCGACCCCAGACTCGGCATCTGTAACCCATGCTTCAACTGTAGTGACACTGTAGTGCTCTTCTTCACTGACACGTTTTGTGTTTTGGAGTTGCTAGAGGACAAAAAGCAAGGGAACCCCAATTGAGGGTCCTGCGAATGAAGCTAGTGCTGGTCGTCAAACTAAGTGCCACCTGGCCGGGTGACATGAAAACAATCTGCGTGTGAATGTCATACCCGTGCTTGCGGGCGATTGGAGAGAGCGTAGTCCTAGCCTCGGGCATGCTAAGGTGAACCTTAGTGATGCGAGAAGCCCATACCCTGCTGAATCTTTAGGTCTTAGACCCAAAGGCTGTAAATCCTGCAGGACTTCTACGACTATTCCAACGAGAATTCTAAGCTGGACTTCGTCGCCTATGTCGAAGACATGGGGCGAATCTACGATCTTTGGCAGATGACTTCGAAGCATGTGCCCCCAAATCTACGAATAGCCTAGAACTCAAACTAGGGTTTGCGGTAAGTTGGCTTGAACAGGAGCTCATTCTGGCAATCCGTGCCCCGAAGCTACTGAATACAACATCTACTACACCCAATCCAAACATGGCATAGATCTGGTCTCAAGCTGACTGAGCAAACATGCTGACCTCGTTAAGCTGTACTCGCTCTGAACCTTAGTCATGATCCCAATCCGCAACCACCTAGTTACTACACGCAGCCCTGAACCTGAGCTTCTGAAGCTTTCTTCAAAGGTGAGAACAAGGGTTTAGGGTATAGGGTACTGCAGATGTGCAGAGAGCTCTTCAGCAACCATGCTTCGAAAGCCCTCCTACGCCCCAGCCTTTGCAACAAGAAAAGCACCTGCAATCCGGAGCACCCAGAGCCCCTGAACCCCCAACCCTAAACCCTAAAACCCCTAAGCCCTAAACCCCAAACCCTAAATCCCCAACCCTATAGACACTAAATCCCAAGCCCTAAACTCCCTAAACCCTAAACCCGAGCGCCAAGGACAACATCTTGCAAGCGGGTGCGGCTTTGGGGGCCGCTAGGCAGAAGACCTTTTCTTACCATTGGCTTTGCAGGTTGGTGGTTTAGGGGATTAGGGTTTAGGGTTTGGCGATTTCCAAATTTTAGGCGTTGCTTTTTTAAGGGTTTGGGACTCGAGGGTGCAGGTTGGGAGTTTGTCTTGTTGGTGGCTCCAACCCCATCAGACGAGTGTACTTAGAAGCCATCCATGATGTTGGAGTGGGGGCCGGGTGCAGCAGATCCTGGTTCACAAACACCTCGCGATCGAACATGTTTTTCTAAGTATTACGGCCCGGGTTTGAGGTAAGTTTTTCTTTTGTTAGACCCGAATCGCGAGACTGCTAGCTTCGGACCCATATGCTCCCCTTCAAACTGACACCTAGACCCTGAAACTGAAAACCTGAGTTCTAAGCAGCCGAAACTGAAGGTTTCTGACCTGATCTTCTTTCCTTTCGGTATGGGCGCTTTCCTCCGTAACTTGCACAAGCTCGATGGCAGGTATTGCCAGGCACCTTGCCGGGGTTTATCAGATTAGGGCGTTCAGAGGCCCTAGACTAGGGTTTCGCGTGCTTCAGTGACTTAGTAGAAGTAGCGTTCGTAAGATGGGCTTGCAGGGGTTACTACAAGCGCGTCGCAGTGACTTGGTAGAAGTAGCCTTAGCAAGATGGGCTTGCAGGTATTACAAGGGCGCCCTGCGGAAATAGGGTCCGGGGAGCTCTTGTCAATAGGCTACCTATAGTCTCCATTCTAGTTCCTTTTTGGGGATACCGTATAAAATCCTTAACATATATTTGGTTCAACCAAAAAAAGGAACTACAATGGAGACTAGAGGTATATATCTCCTAACATGCATGGCGGAAGTCAGCTGCGTCACCGAGCTTTCCTTTATGATCAGTGCCAAGTGAGAACACCATAACAACCTCACAGAGCTCTGGATTCTTGAAGCCTTGGAAATCCTGAAAGGCTCTGCTTTCTGCTTAACAGATCCATCCTAAGCCAGAAGTTGGGGTTTAGGGCTGGCCATGAGGTGGACAGGACAGTGCTTTGAAACACAAGGCACCCATGATTATATGGAAAAAACAAGGGTTTAGTATGGGCCTTGTACTTCCCTTTTTGGACTGCCACGGTTTAGGGTTGAGGGTTTAGGGTTTAGGGTTTAGAGCCTTCAGCTTCGGCACAACATCCTACCCGCCAATTCCTAAGCTCCCAATGGCAGGACGATGTGGGCCTTGCGAACTTGCGGCACGCCCTGGCAAAGCGGTTCGTAAAGGCCCTCGTGGTGGCGCCGCCAGGTCCAAAAAACAATGCTTTTTGAAGGGTGCTAAATTATAAAAAAGACATCGTAAACCTGAAGTTAATAACCCTCCGCGCCTCGATGAAATGAGGATAACCATGGGTCCCTATGTTCGGGTCTGCACGGTAGTCGCTAGAGGTGGTGGGATTGGGGTCTTGAGAGTTTTACGGCCATGCAGCTTTATGCCATAAGTGCTTAATAAAGATTTGCATTCTTCACTTAGAAGGACGCATATTCCGCTGCGAACTTGTTGACTTTGACTAAAACGGGAAAGTATCTCACGGGTCACGTTGCGGGCGGATTCATAGTCCTGCAGAGGACCAGGGCAATTGAAGTGAAGAGGACGGTGGTTTAGGGTTCAATTCAAAACCGTTCAACCTCCTCGAAGCTGCAGGGCTTGAAGGGTGTGCCTGGTATGGTTCAAGTTTGTGTTTTACAAGTTCTTTCTGGTGTAAGATTTAAGGCTTGTGCTGGTAACTTCATCGCAGCACGAGGGCATGACAGGGTGTGTGCAGTCAACCTTTCGGGCGTTTCGGTTTGGTGTTCTGGCGTCGTATGCACGGCTGGAAGACAAACAGAGGAATTGATCCCTTGTTTCGTTCCTTTTCGCTTTCATCCCCTTCTCTTTCACGTGACCCGCTCGTTGCAAGGCCATTGGCTAGCGGCTGGTTGTCAACCGTCTCCATTCATGTTGTGCAACCCGAGCGTGCAGAGATGGTGTCATTGCTGTTTAATGGTATTAAGTTGCGTTATGTTATATCGAGTATCACATCACACTGTATGACGATCTGTTGTGTCCTGCTGAGTGCTGCTTGTCGAGGAAAGTGCCGTTTGCGACTTGGAACGCAACAGTGATCAGCCGTAGCCGGCTTTAGCTGTGCCCAGAGATCCCAGCACTCTTTGACCAAAGCCTTGAAGATCTACAGAAATTGTATATTCAATCGGGGTATCGGGCTGTCTAAGCATCAGGACTTTGGATTCCGGCAGCATCAGGGAGTTTCTTAGATTTTGGAGCACCTGGTGCTGGTGTCCTTGTACTGAGGATTCTAGTAGCTATACGGTGTACGGTTTACGTATTGGGGCTGACTCATGGACTTACTAAACCCTACATCCTACACCCCTAAAGTCCAGGTAGGCTCGCACTCCATTTCGGATGCCGCATCGTGGAGCGAGACCTCTGCGGGTCCGCTCACCTGGTTTGCCATATCCTCGATGAAGAGCGCTGAAGCTGCAACCCTAAACTAAATTAGAGTTCAGGGGGTCACGAAAGCCGATAAGCCGTACCCCTAAACCCTAATCCTGAGCGAGAGACCAGGTTGTGCGGCTTTGCATCGCGCCGAGTGGCAAAGGCGCCCCGTGGGCTCTTTGTATCCTCTTCGGGGGTGGAAACCTTTGGGGTTACTTAAAGGGTTTAGGGTTTAGGGTTTGATAACCCTAAATCCTAAACTACCCATAGGCCCCATAGTAGTTCCTTTTTGGGATTACCTTATCGGATTCTAAATATGAACCCCCAAAAAGGAACTACTATGGGGCCTACGGGTACTTAAAGGGTTCGTTTATTCAGGTTTACTATAAGAGTTTCTGGGGTTTGGGGATTGTAGACTTGGTGTTTTAGGGTCTGGGGTTGAGAGATTTGGCACTTGGGGTAATTATACCATGATTTGGGTTTTGAGATTTGTGCTTTCGGCCTTGGGTTTCTGGGTTTGGGTTCGGGGGTTTTGTATTGTGGGTTTCGCGGAGTGGTCCGCCAGTGGTCCGGGTCGCGAAGCCTCCGTAGCGAGACTTGATTCCTAAACACCGAGCCCAAACCTGAACCAGCCTCCCAAAAGGGAACTACTATGGGGCCTATGGGTATACCCAGAAACCCGAAAAAAGCCAGGCACCCTAAACCTTTGCCCGTGCAATCCAGGGGACGAACTCGATGCGAATGCTGTGGCTTTTCTTCAAGCCATTCTGGAAGGTGGGCTATATGTGGTTTTTGGGGCTTAGAGTTCAGGCTTTTCGGGTTTAAGTAGGGTTTAGGGTTTAGGGTTTAGGTCGGGTGTAAAAGGTCCTGAAGGATGATCACCGACTTTAGGGTCTTCAGGATTTCAACATGGGGGCTTTAAATACGGCATGAATAATCTCCCCCCAGTGGCAAGTGGTTTCACTGGAACCTGTTCCAACTGTTAAGACCTCAAGATTCAACGCACTAAACCCTAAACCTTATAAACCCTAAACCCTATAAACCCTAAACCCGGAACCGCTTTTTGAGTTCCCAACCAAGTCACACATGGAAGGGCCGTGCTTTTGGAGTAGCCCTTCCCATCTAATTAGGCGTGAGGGGCTTCATCGGGAAATTGTGCACGCATCGGTGTTTTTTCTTGGGCTCCTGCTGTAAGTCTACATCCCCAAACTGGTGCAATTCCCAAGCGCGATGGCGACTAAAGCTTTGTCCGTATCCGGCATGCTTGGTTGGAGCCCTGTCGCACTGTGAGCTTCGCCCGAAGATCGTGTGACCGGCTTGCCCAAGGAATGCCGCCGTGAAGGGGAGAGATGACCAAAACCTATGTAAGTTGGAATACGTTTCTCCACTTACCACGTTGCCTTGTCAGGCTTACATCCTACACCGCCGTACGTTGCCGTCAACCGTGTAAACCTGTAAACTTGCACATGAAGGATCGCCGTTGGCTCTTGCATTTGGCGTCTTGACTCTGGTGTGCTGTAACTTTCAGGCTTGGCGCTAATGGCGGCGTTGATCTTACATACACATTTGATGCTTACAAGCTACCAGATACTCACCCTAACCCCCAGGTACCTACTACAAAGGGTACTAGAGCCCCTGAGGCCCTATATAGTAGGGACCTGGAGGGTTAGGGTCAAAGCTTCAATAAGACGAGCAGGAAAATTTTTCAGTGGCCCAAACCGAGAGTACCGACGAAGATCCAAAGGGCCCATGGCATCTCGCTTCGCTGGCAGGCTCCGAGCTCGTACTAAAGGAGTTCCTAGTATCCTTACTGTGCCCCGAGGCTCCAGCAGCCCAAGGAAGGTACAGGGTACTTAAGTTGCGGTCTGAAGTTCACAATAATCAAAATGACTAGTAGTACCGCTTGATTCTAGACATGAGACCTCAAAGTAGGTACTAGTCGTATACCAGGAAGCTTCGGGTTAGGCCAGCCTGCAGCCAAAACCCCACAAAATCTCGCCATGGTACGGCACGTGAAACCTTAGGAAACCCGGCGCAAGGAGACAATAGCAGCCTCCAGGCTACTGGTGTACCTACATAGCTGCAGTACAAAATACCTGCAAACCTTGTTTTGCTTACACAGACAGATACCATGCCCCCTTTCATTCGACCATGCAAGACCCGCTAAAGCCCCACAAGGCCCCAAAACCCTACTTATTATCGAAGACCCTAAATCAAAACCCATGTTGTCCGAGTTGTGAGCGCTGAGCCCCATTGAGACAACAAAACCCCTGGACCCTAAACCCTAAACCATTGAAGCTGACTCCGCAGGCATCCACAAGGGCGTCGGCGATAAATCAATGCGCCTGAAGCCGTCTTCTGTGGAGTGCTCCGGTCCTACTATGGTCGTTTTTTGGATTTAGGCTTTAGCTTCTGTTAGGGGTTGGGTTTTTGGATTAAGGGTTTAGGTTTTGGTATGGCTTGGGTTTTTTGGATTTAAGGTTTAGGTTCTATCATGGTTTGGGGTTGGATTTGGGGTTTAGGGTCTGTGGATCTTAGGGGCGTTCGGGGTTGAAGAACCTGGTTGAGGGGTATAGGACGTCAGGCTTGCGACAGAGTCGTTTATAGGAGCTTGCAATAAGGTTGGACAGGCCATGATTGGGATTGCTTGGGTTTTGGCGTGGTTCTTTGTAGGCTTTCTTGTGGAGTTCATTAAGGGGCTCGTTTAAAGCAGGGTGTTAGGATTTGTCTCCAAGCTCCAGCATTCTTCTAAACTCCTGACAACCCTTTCAAGGCTGTCTGCAGAAAAGCAAGCCTGCTACATCAGTTGAAACCATTAAACGCTTATACTAGACCCTACAAGAATCCTCCCGAAACCCGAAACCCGAAACCCTTACCCTAAACCCTAAACCGTTCAAGTGGACCCGATAAGAATCCCCCAAGGATCCTGGTGAATGCGGATGCTCTGACAGTTGCCCAGCAGTATGCCAACGACCGGCGGACGGTGGGGTGCCCTGTCTGAAGTTAAGGGCTTGAGGGGTTTAGTGTTTTAGGGTTTGCGGTGTAGGGTTTAGGGTTTATAGGGCTTAAAGGGTTTAGGGTATAGGGTTTAGGGTTTGCGGTGTAGTATTTAGGGGTTCAGCGTCCAGGGTGTCGACCTCGAGTATAAGGCCTAAGATAGGACGGGTAGATATGCTTGGGGTTTCGATGCCCAACCTCAGCCCCAACCTCATAGAGACTGTGATAGCAGGGCTTCCCCCTACCCTGCCCCTCAACCCCTCAACCCTAAACCCTAAACTCTCAACCCTAAACCCTAAACCCCTAAACCCTAAACTCTACACCCCTAAACCCTAAACCCTGAACTCTATCTACACCCCAAGAGACCCGTCGCAGGCTGGTCAATGGCGCAAACCGTCGCCTCATCGGAAACCATTGGTCCGGTGCTTAAGGTTTAGGGTCTACCTATAGTCTCCATGGTAGTTCCTTTTTGGGGATGCCTTATAAAATCCTGAATATATAATTGGTTAAACCCAAAAAAGGAAATAGAATGGAGACTACAGGCAGGGGCCATTCCCTCGTTAAACGAGAAGGCCCTGCTGTTGAGGTGTGTTCGCTGGCACACAATACAAGCCCATGCTGAAAAGGGCCTCAGTCATGGAAACCAGCATTCAGCCTTGTTTTTGTTGGTTGAGGCTTTGGGCTCAGGAGTGAGGAAAGGAAGGAAACCGCGACTTAGCCTCACCACCCCGGCGAGGACGAGTGCTTTTGCTGTTTCATGCTGCTTCTGCAACGGTACTTTCCTACGACCATTGCTACTGCTGCTAGTGCAGCAACAACAGCAACAACAACAACAGCAACAACAACGACTAACCGCTGCTGCTGCTGCTGCTGCTGCTGCTGCTGCTGCTGCTGCTGCTATTGCCACTCCTACTTGTACTATTCCTGTTACTACACATCTTCCACACGCCGAGAGGCAAAGGCATGCCGCACTGAAGCTTTTATTGCGAGCATTTGTTAGACAATTCGATGTCGGTGGCGTATCGCTGGCTAGATGGTGTCCCTTAATTAATTAATGAATAAACAATTAATTCATCGCAGTAGATATGGTCTTCTTATGTAACTACTAGATATTGACTCATTCTCTTGGAGTTTCTGGCTTCCTGCCCCAAAATGCAGAGCTTGCAAGGTTCTCCCATGGTGCCCGCATGGCTATTGCCCGGAGCTGAGGGCCTAAGGTATTTGCGGGTGTCCATCTTGCAACAGGGACCCACACTTGGCAGAACCCCCTGTATGCATCTATATGCACATATTGATACATTCATACATACATACATGCATACATGCATTCATACATTCATACATTCATACTTTCATTCATACTTACTTTACTTACTTACTTACTTACTTACTTACTTACTTACTAACTTACTTAACTTACTTAACTTAATTAACTTACTTAACTTACTTAACTTACTTAACTTACTTAACTTACTTAACTTACTTAACTTACTTAACTTACTTAACTTACTTAACTTACTTACTTACTTACTTACTTACTTACTTACTCACTTACTCACTTACTTACTCACTTACTTACTCACTTACTCACTTACTTACTCACTTACTTACTCACTTACTCACTTACTTACTTACTTACTTACTTACTTACTTACTTACTCACTTACTTACTTACTTACTTACTTACTTACTTACTTACTTACTTACTTACTTACTTACTTACTTACTTCACTTACATACATACATACATACATACGTACATATGATTACATATGTATGTAGTTAGCTGATGAGCTGGTAGACGACCATAACATCTATATAATACCCTCGTTCTGTAGTTTCTACAAGAACTCTCGAACAAAAAACCTATGAGACCGTCATAAATCGAGCGCAATTTGTTTAAGAGCCGTATGCTGCTCTATAGCAGCATCATAACCCGAACCCTCAAAGTAAGTAGGGTCTTTGATGTCAGTGCCTAGAATAGGGCCTCCAGGGTTTGATTCGCTATTAGGCCTTCGGATTAGCGGACTGCGGCTTGAGGTGAGAAGGTTGTGCGTGCTACTTTCTGTGTCAATGCAGGTCTGAAGTGTTTGAATGTGTAGGGTTGAAGGGCTGAAGGGTTTACGAATCAGCGTTCAAGAGTTTTAGTGCTCAGAGGTCGGAGTTTAGGGCTTTCAGGGCTCAGGGTACAATTGTTGTCTTAAGCCCTTAAGTCTTGAGTTCAGAGTTTACTGCGTTGAGGACGAGAATCTCCACAGACGCAGCTGGCGCATGGCGGCTACTCGGCGCCTGTCGGAAGAGCAGTAGTAGAAAAAGTTGGAACAAAGGTGGTTGTTCTCGGAGTCAGGTATTCGGGCTTTCCGTGTTTGTGGGTTTGCGTGTTCTGACTTCGGATTCTTGTGACCAGGGATTGGGGCCGGAGGGCTTTACGATCTGCGGCTCCCGGATGCTCCCGTCTTCAACTTCAGAGAGTTGCAGACGGGATCCCATAAGTATGAAATGGACACTACCACAGCACTACAATGGTGGTCTTGAGGGCCTGAACCTCAATCTAAGCCTAAGAGACTGCCATTCTCAAATTGAACCACCAGAAACCTTAAACCGCCCCAAACCCCAAACTTACACGGCCGGCGTGTGCTCAGGCCACGGCCTACCTTCTGAACGGCGGAGCGGAGGCTACCGGAATAGGTCGTGTTTTCAGGGCTTCGGGCACTAAGGGTCAAGGGCGGCTCAGAGTCTATGGGGCATTTAACTTGAATGTTCAGGCCCCGCAGAGTTGTTTTTTTCAAGGGGACGTTTCGTTTAGAGACCTTACGAGTTCGGCATGCCTGACGGCTCTGCTCAGCTGCCTGGTTTTAGGTTTTGAGGGGTTTAGGGTTTACGATTCCGTTGATAGTACAGCATGCCCCGAACTCTGGAGTGGGTCCTGGAAGTAAGCATTCTAAGTTAATCCTGCTTATCCCAAGGGCCAACACCTCCAGGCCTGTCCTAAAGCCCTAACGCCCCCACCTAGACCCCCCAACTACCCTCTAATGTACCCTAAATGCCCACAATTAAGGACATTAAGGACCATAAGCGCTCTATTAAAGGGCCCTTGGGGGGTTCCTGGTAAACCCTAATTAAACCCCAAAATCATGAATGAACCATAGATCGCCCGAAGCCTGCAGCTCCCACACGCGAGGTGTCGAGGCGTCATCCCAACACCCTGGCAGAAGCGGTAAAGAGGTGCCTTCTGCAACAGTTATGGAAGCGCCTGAGGCGCTTAGGGTTTAGGGTTCATAGTGTTTAAGTTTCAGTTTTTATTCAAAAAGTGTCGGTAAGCTTTGGGCGCTTTAAGGTTCAGCTTTCCCGGCGTACGGATTTGGTTGGCCTTATCTAGAGCCTAGCCTTGACTGTAGCAACTATATACTGGTTTTCTCATATGGTTTAGTGGGTTTGTAAACCCTAAACCCATATCATACCAGTATATGGTTGTTACAGTCATAGGGTTTAGGGTATGCGCTTGGAAAATGGAGCACTTTTCAAAGTGTACTCGGGGTGTGATTGTCATTACCCTGGTTGTTGCCTGTATTGCGAACATGTGCTGTTGTTGGTTGGGTGGTGTCGCATTTGTGTAGCTTTTGTTTGAAAATTCCAGGGGTCAGGTTTAAGGGTTTCTGGGTGTCGGGCCGCCTCAGCCTAGAAGCAAAGCTCTGCGAGTTTTCGGCTTCATCAGAACTCTCCCGAAGGACTGCTTTCATCATGGAAACAAACATATCATGTGCTTGTTTCATCTTCGGGCGACGGGCAACAGAGCTTGGTTCACATATTCTCAGACTAAACCAAGCCTTTAACTTGTGCTTGGGTTGTTCTACCGCAGGTCCGTCCATACCTCGATAGACGTGAGTCGCCCGGTGCAAGACACCTCTCCCGCAACATCCCTCAACCTTTATAAGCCCTAAACCCCTAAACCTTTAAACCCCTAAACCCGCAACCCTGAACAAGTAAGTCCCAACCAGGCTCGGGGGAACTGTGCAAGAACTTGCAGCAAGAAGCGGCTCCCGTGCGGCAACCGGAAAAAAAGGTTTTTTTGTTGGGTTTAGTGCTGTTAAAGTTTGGGGTTTGGGGTACAGTTGGAGCTGAGAGGGCTCGAGGACGCCCAAGCTTCAGCGTTGTCTTCGCGGTTTGACGTTCGCGGTCGCTGTTCCATCCTGAATGTATCGTACTGATCAGGCAAGAGTAAACTCCCAAAAGAGCCTAGTCCAATTGTTACCTATAGTCTCCATTGTAGTTCCTTTTTTTGGTCTAACCAATTATATATTAATGATTCTATAAGGCATCCCCAAAAAGTAATTACAATGGAGACTATAGGTAAGCCCCTAACTCGCTCGAAAACCACCAGGCCGCGCTTTGGTAGGGCCGCTGTTTCAGGACTGGGAGTGGTCGCAGGCTTCCAAGCAGTAGCAAGGAAACGAGGCCCACGGTTTAGGGTTTAGGGTTTAGGGATTTGGGTAGTTCTCTAAATCAGGGCCCCTTTTGGGTGCCCAATATAGTACCGGCACCCTTATAAAAAGGACCGCAAAAGCGACCCTAATTTGGAGAACTACCCATGTGGCTATCGGGAATACAAGGGTAGATGCGAAGTTCCTTGCACCAGCCAGCCTCTACAGCATGACGATAGCACTGAGCCGTTGCGAGGTCCTTAGTTTCAAGTTTCAAGAAGACAAGGATCCCTCAGACCCCAAAGCTCATAGCACTGAGCCGTTGCGAGGTCCTTAGTTTCAAGTTTCAAGGAGACAACGATCCCTCAGACCCCGAAGCTCCCCCGAGCCGGGTGTTCCTTAGGAATTCATGCCAGGCCTTCGCCTAGTTTGAACCTAAAGGGGTCAGTAGACATATGATGTTGTTTCAGGGATCTAAGTGGCTTGCACTAAACTCCAGACCTAAACTTCTACATCGCTAGGCTTAGGCCTAAACCCCGAGTCCCGAAACTTCAGAAACTAGCCTCTCACCCTGCTGCAAGTAAACCTTCAAATCAGAACTCTTACAGTACCTTTGTAGGAATGCTTGCAGTCTAGAACCCTTCTTAAACGCCGACACAGCGACTCTTGTAGTAGCCCTAAGCGCCTTGAAGCATTACACTGAGTTGTGGAGTAATCCTTAACATCTTGAGGCAGCGATGTGAAGGCCAAGATCATAAAGCTCTTCCGCCAATACGACGAGTCTGGCGATGGGCGAATCTCCAAGGTCCCTGGGTTGAGTCCGGATACGGCGCTGCTTAAATTTAGCTGATGTGTCCACAAACACATACATACGTATACATATATATATATATACACATACGTACACATGTACATGCAACAAAATATGTGCATATATCTATATATACAATACACATATAAACTTTTATATGTATGTATGTATGTATGTATGTATGTATGTATGTATGTATGTATGTATGTATGTGTGTGTGTATGTATGTATGTACATACATACATACATACATACATACATACATACATACATACATACATGATTAGATAGACAGGTAGATAGGTAGGTAGCTAGATAGGTAGATTTAGACATAGATGTAGATATAGGTATACATAAATAAATAAATATAAATATGAATATATATATATATATATATAGAAGTAGAATCGTATAGATGAAGACATAGTCACGGACAGGCAGACTGACAGACACACAATTTTTTAAGTCTTTCAGACAGTCATTTCCATGCTGCAGAACTGGGTTCTGCGTTGTATTCTCTGTGGACTGTTTGGGGCTACTGTTCCCAGACCGTTGGCACGGGCAGGTGGGGGGTGCTGGCGTGCGTACGAATTGGGCCCTGCGTCCACCTCCGCAGCCCGTCCCTAGGTGAACTATTCGCACGCTCTTTCCCCGGTGTTGCTATGATTCTTTATGGTTTTGGGGTTTGTCAATTTAGGGTGTGGGCTCTAATCCCACCAAATCATTCAAATCTTATGGGTTGTTTCGGGTGGGCATATATCTGCTTTCAATAACCCTAAACCCCAAAGGTGCGAATGTGTGTGTGTCGAAAGCTTGACCCACTGTACAAGTTGCGAGAGTGAACCTCGTGACCCCTATCCTGTGGCTCCAGTTACCCACTGGTTTTGGACTGTGTCAAGGGTCTTATCCACTAACCGTAGCTTGTAACTTGTAGCTCTACGCAAAGGCCCCATAGTAGCTCCTTGTCGGGCTTACCTTCTAAGATTCTAAATATGAACCCCAAAAAGGAACTAGTATGGGGCCTATGGATAATTACCTCCAGACTGGGCCCGAAAACTATGTATCAGATTCCAGGCTTTTTTTCCGGTAAGGCCTGCAGGGAATCCTACAGTGGGAGTGCTCCCAAGATGATACCCCAAACCCCTAAACCCTGCCAGCCCCAATCCCGTGCGAGACGGAGAAGGGTCCTTCAAAAATGAAAACCTTAAACCCGCAACTGGAAGCTCCTAAAACCCTGCAACTCTAAACCCATAAATCCTAAACCGCAACCCTATACAGTAAAAGCCCCAAAGTTGGAAACCCAATAGCTTCAATCCTTAAGAGTAACGTAAAGGGAATCCTTTTCGGGTTTTACTATACCCTAACCCTTTAGCAGAAAAAGCATCCCGCCGAGGCAGAGTTCGTGAAGATGCTCATGCGCCTCAATCATCAGCAAGACGACAGCCGCTTGTCTCAGACTAGGGTTTATTTTAAACCCTAGACCCTGAACCCTAAACCCAGCCTAAGCCCAGCTTTTAGGGACTTAGGGTTTACACTCGGTTTAGGGGTTTAGGGTTAGGCTTCAGGGCTTAGCTGAATAGGGCTGTCCTTAGAGACTTGGATGCAAAATTGATTCGGATGCTTCGGGTTGCGGGCATACTGGTGAATCCAAGAACCAACATACTGTTAAGCTTTTTATGGTGAAGAATGTGGGCTACAGTTAGACCGTGCCATAATTGTGTCTCCACGCCTCACAGCATCTCGGAGGGGGTTCGCAGCTTGCCAACGAAATTTTCTAGTTCGGGAGGGTTTAGGGTTTGGGAGCTGTGCCATGCAATGCAGGCCGTGGATGCGCGCACGCTGCCCTTTGCCTATTTAAGAAGTGGCCTATCCTACGCGGAAGATTTGCAGATGTTACAGAAAGCAAAGCCCACGGATAGATTGGGATCCTCCTCATATGGGATCCCCAAATCTGGACCCCCGTTTTCATGAAACTCGAATTTTCTGGAACTCTTATACCTCTATCTGATTAGCAGAAATTCCGTGTTCAGTTTTCAATTCGTTGTATGCGTTACTCCGGAGGGTTCCGGCCAAGTTTCAGAGAATTGGAGCCTTCGGCTGCAATCGATATCTCATGGTTGAGGGCCAGCAAGAGCCCGCCCATCAACAGCCGGGGTCCTGAAAGAATAAAGGGGTCTGAATAATTCCAATAGGGTTTCGGCGTAGACGGAACCCGATGGAATCCCGCTAGTAATTTTCCGAGCCCTCTATATCAGAGGTTTAGGATCTATGCTGGCAGAAGCTCCAAACGGCAGGCAAAAGAGCTACACGCAGACATGCCGCAGGCGAAACGATCTTCAAGCTCGCGGACACCAACCAAGATGGTTTCGTCTCATACCACGAGTTTGCCCGGGGCTGAGAATCCTGAAGGCAACAAAATCCAGAACGGTGCGAGTCCTGTAGGCTGCGGAGGAGTTGTCGCCAGTCGCTCCGGCCTGACCCTATATTTTGAAGACTCCGTCTACACTCACTACAGCGGAGCAAGGCAGAAACAACCAGTACCGATCTTCTTAGAAGCAGTCTATTCGAAACGTAATGCGCACTAGATCACTATATATATATATATTTATTTATTTATTTATATTTATACACATATGTACGTATATGTGCACGTATAATAAATATGAAATGTATATATATATATATATATATGTATGTATGTATGTATGTATGTATGTATGTATGTATGTATGTATGTGTGTGTGCGCATATGTGTGTATCTTTATGGCCCAGCTTCCTGCCTCAGCGCTGGCAAGTTGTGAGCTCCAAAGGCACGTGGTAAACAGTTCGGCTTCTCAAGGTCTCCAGGTTCTTAACACGGTAGGTTACGAACTACCCATAGGCCCCGAAGTAGTTCCTTTTGGGGGTTCATATATAGAATCCTATAAGGTAATCCCAAAAAGGAACTACTATGTGGCCTATGGGTACATACCATGTACTTCTGTAGCCTACTATTTGGGAAACTGGGGCTTGTCAATATCCCCTCCAGCTCGCCCGTTTTGACTGCAGTGTGTCGTGCTGGTTCCTTTTCTTGATGAGATTCGGGTCACCATGGTTGCCCGTGACTTACCCATATGCGCTCCAGCCAACAGCACTCATCCTTATAGTATCCCTTCTTGATCCTAAGCCTCAAGCCTTGCATGACTTCTCAGATTCATGGTCTTTAGGGTTTATATGTTTTTTTTCTTACAGCCTTATCCCTGCCGCCGCCGTGAGATCGGATCACAAGCCATCCAACCCTGAATTCAACGGGCAGTCCAAGACTAGTGGGACCAAGCCTGTTTGAAGACTTGTTGGGAACATGGCACTATTTTAGGGCTTAGGGTGTACAGTGCTGTCACAAAGCTGCACTAGCACGGAACCAGTCAGACACCAAACCCAGAGTCGACGCCCAGAACCTTCCGCCATAGGGCAAACAGCACGGCACCAAAAGCCGCATTCCTGTTTCATGGAGCACCTCAAAACAGAAAAACGAGGCTCCACACTCAAAAAGAAGAACAGCTTCCCCCACGTATAGAAACCCGAAGCCCTAAACCCTAACCTTTCCCTTTGTTTGCATGGCATTCCGGGTGCACTGGCTCTCCGGGGGCGTGGCGGCATCCTTTGGGCTAGAGGACGCCCAGGGCCTCAGAGACACGGGTACTGTAGGTAGGACCATAGGTTTAGGGTTTTGGGTTTAGGGTTATGCTGAAAAAAGGGTTAAAGGGAGCCCTTGCGCTACATGACATGGGTTCCACCCTATAAAGTTAAGCTTGTGCTAAGCCGCTGTTGATTGTTTCACGGTCATTACGATACTTATTCGTAGTCAGTATTGGTAGTAGTATCCGTAGTCTTAGTATCACAACTAGAATGTTTCTTTCGCACTGCTGTTTCTGTGAGGACTACTGTTATGATTGCCGTTTTGCAATACTAGAACAAGCCGCAAGACCCTGCTCTTCTCACTCAGGCCCCTATATGGGAGCTTCCGAAAACAAGGGATACCTTATTTTGGGATCCTTATAATAAGGATCCTACTATTTAGGGTACTATACTATGGTCCCCTATTTTCGGAAAGCCCCCATATAAGGCCCCTACACTAGCATCACCCTCCCTCGTCCGAAGAAACTCCTAAAACCCTAAACCCCTAA
>CAJNDV010035891.1:0-24405 GCA_905221635.1 Symbiodinium sp. CCMP2456
AATTTTTGAAATTTTGAATTTTTGAAATCAAAATTTCAAAATTTTCAAAATTTTCAAAAATTCAAAATTTTTTTCCTTTTTAAATCAAATAAACCCTAAGGGTCCAAAGGATATGATAATCGTATACTCTTGTTGATAGAGCACCCTGGGGGAAACATCCATAAAGAGGACCCTGTAGCCTAATGTTGCAATTGGGCATTGTAGGCTAGGGAAGAGTTTTGGTAGCTCCAATGGGAATCCTATAGGAGAGGCTACATATTATGAAATATATGTACATATATATACATATATATATTAGATATAAACTATCTCTTCCGTCTGTATAAACATGAGGTCAGCTGGAGACTTGGGCGATGCAGCTGGGCATATAGGATTTAGGGTTCATTATATATTTAGGGTGTAATAACATCGGAATCGAATTTGAGAAGGGTGGGGCCTGGGCCGCTGCATTTCGGCCCACTTGTCCCTCCCGCTGGTTGTGACTCCTTTTCTCGTGCCGTGCGCCCCCGAGCTCGTTTCATCTCTTCGACTGCATAAGCTGTAAGTACCATCTCTTCAAAGCCATATCGGGTAGCGACCACGGGTGAACGACTGTGGCAAGTCCTTGGAATTCTACTATAGCCATGATCCGCAAAAGTATGTTGACATCTATTTTGACTGCAGCTAAGAATCGGGCGACCTTACCCACTGCATCCTCTTGTAGAAAACAATGGAAGAATCTGGCATTCTCACCTCGGATTTGGAAAAGGGGCTCGAAGCTATAATCAGTGATTGAAAGCCATCCGGCCAAGTGGCGGTGAACCATTTGTCCCCAAGCCAATTCCTGCCAAGCCTGAGGTGTTGCATCATGCGATAGCAAATAATATCGGTGACCTTAATCGAAAAAAATCCCGGATATCAAGCATACAATGATTCCAATCACAAGCTAGATGCATGCACCTTCGGTTTGATAGGCCATATGGGTCGCTGTAGGGATGCAGCACGAGCAGCCAAACGGAAGTAACTCAGGAGGCACTGGTCCTTACTTTGCATGGGATCCAACCAAGCCGACTAGTTATTTAAATCTTGCCATGGAGTACAATTCTTATACACAATTATGCTTCAACAAAGCAACCCTAAACCCCATTTGGGATCGCTGTAAGTCGGTGGTAGAGGTGCTTTTCGCATGGAGTTTAGGGGTTGTGGTTTTATAGGGTTATATTATAATTGTAAATTATTAGATGATCGCTGCAACAAAGGGTCGCATGAATGCTGCATTGACTCAGCTTCGGCCTGCACGAGGTACCGCTGCGCATCCTCGGACTCATTGAACCAGCAGGCCAGAAAGTGCCTGGATCCGGGTTTAGCTTGAAACCATATTATAATTATGTAGAACTCTTTATATTTTCGAAATTCCAGTTGAGTTGCGTACACTTCGCCATGAGGGTCAAGTCTTCAGAGGGCTCTCGTTCATGATAAAGCTGAAGCAGAAAGGAAGCCAGCCAAGCCACGACCACCCGTGCCTTGATTGATTGAGGGTTTTAAGGTTTGGGGTCTAGGGTTTTAGGGCTAATATCAGTTTTAGGGTTTTAGGGTTTCAGGGTTTCAGGGCTTTAAAATATATAAGGGTTCAGGGTTTTAGGGTTTTAAGGGGATTCATGGTCAGGGTATATTATTCGGGTTTAGGCGTGTATAGGGGATACAATATAATATATTGCAATTAGATTGAATTTCCCATCAACTCCCATGGGTCATGCCCCTTCGACACTTATATGATTTTCATCATGTAGGGTTTTTGGGCTTAAGCTCGCTGGGGTTGACGTCACTTTAAAGCTTTTAGGGTTAATATGGGTTGTTAGTTGTAATAAATTAAGATAAGTCATTTAAGGAGCATTGTATGCCTTGGCCCGGAGCTCCGGAAACGGGCCATCGGGCGACTTCAACGAAGCCGTTGTGAAGCGAGGTTGAGTGTGCCTAGTGGATCAATTCGGTTCTAGCTATAGCGGCTGTTATTGGATTATTCGGTTCACCATAATATATTGAAACCAATATAATCCCCAGACGACTGTGCGTCAAAGAGGCGGCACTTTGTGATCATGGGCCCAAAGCTTGAAGCATGCATAAGCTTCCCGCAAGCGCTCGGCATCATCACCAGGCCCCCAGACCCCTGCAAAGTCCAACAAGATCAGCTTGAAGCAGGACCCCACGATCCACAATGCTACCCCCAGGTTGATAACATGCATGGAACACCACTTGTAGGTGGTGCTGGCCGCTCCCGGGATGTCAAAGAGTGGGCCTCGGAAATTAAAGGGTGATTCCTATGCTCAGGGCGGCTTTGAGATCTAAGTATATATGCCTATCTTAGACTATCATTTGGGTGAGCTTATTACCTTATTATTATATTATAAAATAAAAATAATAGATTATATTACAGGAATAGTTATTATACTAGATTAAATATAGTGTATAAATTATAGAAACTTATAACCACTTGGTTGTGCGGGGTTGCTGCGAATGCCAGGATGGGTGCAGGAATTCATCATTTCCTCCAGGTTTCTTCGGGGCAGCTCGTGTAGAATCGAAGGAGCAACGGCATAGGCAGTGTGAGTTACCCTGCAATGATGGCACAGCTCACGGGATGACCATCCGGTTTTTAGACCGAGCCATTCCTGAGCAATTTAATTGGCTAGTGCAGTGTATAGCCAGTTCTGACTTAAGGAAAAATAGAAAACATGGTAGAATCCCAGGAACTTTCTGCCATTTCCAATCAGCTCTCACCTGCGTACATGCAGCCGAAAGCATAGCAGCCTCACTGGCCCGTGAAACCGAAACCCCATTGACCAGAATCTCCAGGCTTTGCACAACCTCGGGTGTCGATGTGTACGTGCACGCATATGGGTATATATGGGTATACATGTACCCCGCATATGTAGCAACACACGGATATATAATATTGCCACCGAAACACTGGTCGCATGAAGGCCGCAAGTGTAGCCATGCCCACACTCAGCTCCTTGGATAATAAAACAACTAAATGATATGTCTACCCAAACCTGAATATATTATATATATTATTACCCAGGGTAACTGCTCAATGTTGTGTGTTTCTCGGGAGCAGTATACAAAGCATATACACTACTCTAAACCTATTGTATTATACAAAGTAGTGGAATCATATAGGCAGTAAATAGATATAGATATATTAATATGTATTGCACTCATCAATGCAGACAAGAATCGAAGCCACACACCCAAAGTGGATGACAAGACAGATAGCTGTCACGACATGGGTCCAAAACATGTCCTAGCATGCATACCATCACTTTTTGATTTATCTTCTTGCCGTATCTACAATCGTCCCCCCATAGCCATAAAGGATGGTGTGCATCTGAAGCCTCGATGCCGCTGGAGTGTTCTCTCTGATGCCTCCAGTATTGTTGCAGATCGGCCAGGGCTATATGCGGCCACAGCTTGTTGCGTACCAGCCATGGAATGAGCTTGTGTGGAAGCATAATAGGCATCGCCCTGGTTTGCATCATGAGTTCGAATAAGATTTTGATCCCACACGACCCCTCCAGCTGTAATTATATGGGAGACCAGGGTCAGGATCATAAAGAAATTGAAGCCCCCTTGCAACGACAAGTGGCCTTGTGACGACCTTCTTGTCGCCATTCTCAGGCCGAATGGGAACTTCCACAAGCTCGATCGGCGCCTGGATCCCGGACTGGTTGGGTATAATTAGAATTACTTGGAACCTAACCTATAATATATATTATATATATATTATATACACATGTACTTAGACTGCTGTCCCTTTCGCGAATTATCTACATAAGTAAATAAATGAATATATATATATATGTATATACATATAGGTATCCCCAGGATTTTACATATTTAGGTCGTGTATTGAAATTTACAATAGGAGCCTGCATGTCTGCACACAAGTCCATGACAACGTCGTTGGCAATGCCTAGGCCTAGCGGGGGGAAGGCTACATATGATTATATACTCACAACCTCGAGGTTATAGGCAACAACATTCTAATGTAATCAGGCTTCATCATCCCCAGTAGAGCTCACTCGCAGCATGTCACGCTGTATGTTTGAAGTCCACTTCCCATCGTTGCCAGCAGTCACCAGCCGCGCACAGGGGCCCTGCATCTTGACGCCGTGCCATTTCATCTCCTGCGGATAATAGTGTAGACGAATAGATGGTATTGCAAATAGCAGTATAGAGCACATCGGGTCTGTCCTCTTTAACAGCCTGCAGAGATTCCCGAGCACTCTTGAAGGAAGCCTTGGGACCGTGCGGGTTATTGGATCGGATCCGGGGTTTTAGGGTTATATTCGATTATACCAACCAAGTAATAAATAATATGATAAGTGCAGAGTTACTATTCGAATAGTCGAAGTTCTATAAAATTTAGTTATATGTACATATATTAACTAGGATCCGGAGTACACTCTGAATCGAAGGTAGCGACTTCTAGGATATCTACATACATACATATATATATATATATAATCATACACACATGTACATCTATATATATATATATATGTATATTATATGTATGATCATCGTCTTAAAAAATACGTGACTGCGATTGGCCGATCCAGAGACCTAGATCATGCAGATGTGATAATTGCATACCAGAAACTCCACGCCCAACCGCTCGGAGCAGGTGCTGGAACAAAGGAGAAGTCCTAGCTCGCGCTAGATCACCTGCGAGGGTTCGAGAATCTTGTCAATAGAGCAGCACTATATGGCAACACAGCGGCACACATAACCCATCAAGCTTGCTTTTATTGCAACCTGCTTTGTTGCTGCTGCCGGATCCCGGCGAGGAGTTCGGACACGTGTAAGTACACGTGGTAACAAAAGCCACCCATGCCTGCTGCATCCGAGCAGAGATCATCTAAGGTGCACCCGATAAAGATTTCGAAGCTCCACAAAATCGAAGCATTCCCCAATTGAAGGTTCTAGCAGCATGCGGGCCAGGTGCACCCCCCAACGGTGATATACAGGTAAATTATAATAAATACCAGTATAATAAACACATCAGTTTATGCACTACCCATCCACATATACTTATAATTTATTTGGTGGTGACATAACCCTGCACACACTAGCTCCACATGCTGGGCCCTCAACAAATGCTTCATGTGAGCTCCAAGCACTCCGGTCTCATGACTGCGCTGTGCTCAGGCTCGTCCACGTCCGGTTGCCTTTGCTTTGGCCTTCGGCTTGGGCGGATCCTCGGAGGCGGTCTTTATAAGAATAGGGGACTAGAGTGCCGGGAATTAGTCGTCTTGACGAAGCGAGAGAGAGAGAGAGAGATTGCGAGAGACGGGATATGTCTAATACTATATACATGCACTTGCAAAGAAAACGACACAGTGCACATGTACATGTGTACATACGATCACATCCGCGACCCATAGGTGCATGTAGTGTATTAATTATACTTATAAAGACCATATATATATATATATGTGTATTTACACACATTATAATAACTATATGTATATATTAGCATAGACAGCTCAGACTGGAATGTCATACATGCATAGGAGCATCTTCTCAAGCTATCGGACGATGTTTAAGTGCAATTGCAAATCCTTGGGCACATATATAAACATGCTAAAACAAATAATTATAAGGACCTAGCATGCTAATAGCATGGCTTGTCTTTAAATTAAATGCCGGCAGGGCTCCACAGATAGCTTCAGGGGCTTAAGGGCACCTGTGAAATTCGTGATTTCGTTGTCTGCAGCTTGAAGGCGCTGCTCAATATCATCTTTCACCGTCTCTGGCAAATCGACATCCTTGGTAGCATGGTGGAGGCTGTACAAGCCTTCCAAGGCCCCCTTGATCTCGAGGAACTTCACCCTCTGCTTCTGCAGCTGTTCCTGGTAACCCTCCTTGGTTTTTTCGCACCTCAGATGAAATTTAATGTAGCTCTTTAATTTAGTTCGCAGAGTCGAAACATGCGGTCAAGTCCCAGATCCCATGGTTGTGCACATGCTGTCAAGTAGCAAATCTGCTTCATCCACTGCAGCCACTTTTCTTCCCCAGATCATAACCTCGGTAAGCTTGCCTGCTAGGGTTTGGATTTTCGTGTTCACTTTCTTCGTGATCGCGTGGGGGTTGACCTTGCCGGGCTTCTTCTTGGTTTCACCACCCTGCAGGGCATTGCCAGAGTCCGTGGAGTTGGCACGCTGCAGCCTGGAAAGGACGTCGCCTCCACTGCAGGGTCCCATAGACTGTGGCGTCAGTGCTGGCCTGGGGTAGAGCGGGCGGCTATCATATTAAGTATATGTTTAGATGTCTGAATATGGCTGTCCAGGGTTGTTGCTGGGATATGAGTGTTCAGTGACTGATTAACTAGTATATGCAGAATATAAGCAGACTAAACTTGAATTTGTACTACAAGACATTGCTTGAACACATATATATGTATATATAGAAACCACTACATTCGAGAGTCCAACAAGCTGTCTCTCGCTTCTCAGATTAAATAAACCTGCAATGCCAGAAATAAAGGGAGACCAAAGCCACATACTTCCTATATATATATATATATGTTCAAGGCCGAAAAGCTAAACACCTGCGTATAGAAATGTTATAATACAAATAAATAAATAAATAAATAAATAAATAAATATACATATATTATATATATATATAGCAGAGTATAGTAGGGGTCAATGCTGAAGCCCTCGAGTTCTAGATTGACCTGGCCCTGATATCATCATGCAATATATAGAATATGTTTTGATGCCGTTGTAGCGGGTTACAAATTAAACATATCCCGTGATCCATGATAAGAATCAACGAATACTGCAATCCATCTAATTTTATAATAAAGCAACCTTAGCCTAGAAGCCATCCTAGTGCAGTGCTAGGCTCGCAATCTGTGAGGCTGCCCCCCCCGAAAGGCGCACATCCGTGCGCGAGCCCACAGCCGATGAGTTGACTTCACTCAGCTCGAACTCCATGGACTCGAAGACCCTGAACAGCTCCCAGTCCTGAGTGTGGGTATGATACTAATGCGTAGTTACAAATCGTGTTTTGATCTTAACTATTTATAAGTATGTCTATAATTTATAATCGGAATCCAGGGCACGGGGTCATCATGAATATCCGGATGATCCATCACAAAGGGTTTAGGGTCCACCCGGTCGTCTCTGACTCTCTCAGCTGCCCGCTTTCGCTCTCGGATCCCCTCCGCCACCTTCTTGCCAAACTGCTCTCGTAGCTTAAACGGCTTCATAACCTCGCGTCCTTTGGTGGAGTCTTCCTGCACTTTTTTGGCATCCAAATAAAGAGCTGTCGACGTCCAGTCCTCTCCCGCTTCCAGCCACTGCTGGAACCAGGAGGAGAGCATTTTGAGGCGGCCTTAAAATTATGTAGCTGGGTGGCCCATGTAGGCTGGATCTGATATGTGTACGTGAGTCCGATGACAGCATGAGCACAGGCAAAACTTGAATGCAGTACTGGACTTGTTATAAGTTACCCCCAATGTATTTAAGCCACTCTGTCGGGGCATCGCCTGAATCTCGTCCACCTTCGAGAGGACTTCCTTGGGGCAGTCAGCGCCTCAGCTGCCGTGAAACGAGATGTCGTGGAGCCGTTTATCTTGCAATGGCGGAACTGATAATTATAAATCTAGATGTCAACAGGTACCTAGGTATACGGGTGTACACATGTTGCATTATAAGACAGGGTACTCTTCAAGGTTCGATCGAATCGGACTCGGGCATTGTGTGCAAGACGTTTTTTGTCGGCATTGTCCTGCTCCTGGTCGCCTTCCGGTGCCTCGATCTTGGGTTCCACAGCTGCAGCAGGTGCTGGTGCAGCTGCAGGATTCGTGGACATCGAGCTCAGCAGGCTGTGCCGGGCCTGCTCTGCATTTGACTAAAACCTGATTGGTTTAGAGTTGGGTGTATAGAATTGCAATCAGACATTCGACCCCTTATGATCAGCCTCAAGCTCCGAAGTGTCCATGCGAGCCATAGCAGCTTGCATGCCAGCTTGCGCACAAGACGCAGTCGATGCAGGTACAGGATCCGGACGTTCGCCCGGCTCCTCAGCCAGTCATGGGCTCTAGGGATGTAGATGTGATAACAGTACGATGAGTAGTCAAAGCAGGTATAGATTTTGGTTCATGTACGGTTACTTCTAATTATGATAATTTGTGCGGATCATCTAGAGGGTTTTGTATATGTAGATATACGTAGACCCGAATCGAATGACATGCAGCGGCCCTATAACAAACTCCCTGGCACTCTCCCTCTCTCTTGCTATCATCAGCCCAACCCACGATATATGATATAACTTATTTTAACACTCCTAGGGTTTATACTATATAGGATCCTCGGGGCTACAGTTTCTTAGCTATCTCGCGGAGATTTAATATAATATTCATTATATGAGCATGACAAGGACCGGTTGTTGCTAAATAATAAGGTTGGCCATATCATATCAGGTTCTGGGGGTCTAGGATACAGAGGTAATAAATTGTAATTATATAGCTCTGTAGTGATGACACATCTGTACAGCTCTATAAGGTTGTGCTCTAGCTATATACACATAAATAATCAAAATCATCATCGTCATGACACTGACACCTTGTGCCAGGCCAGGGTCCAGGGTGGAGCGGGCTTCGGGATTTGTGGATGGTCGGGAGTCAACTAGACTTCGTTATCATAATAACAATCGATTATAATTATAATTAAATATATTATACATAGAAGTTGCAGCTTGCCATTCTACTTATACCTATAGTCTTATAATAAATTAGCTGAAAGTCTCTCTACAATAGTGGGTGTGCTTAAGGCTGGCGGTTGTAACATCGAGGTGTATGCATATAATATATCTAATAAACCCTAAACCCTAAACCCTTTGAAGACAACTGCTGCACAGGTGCTGCTGCTTCTCCTTCCAGCTTCACCTTTGACAGACCTTGGGCAGGCTCGTCTGCGTCAATCATGAGGCTAGCATCCAGCTCTTTGCAAAGAGCTGCTTCGTCTAGGTCAAGATCATTTGTGGTCTCGAGCATCTTGAGGGCCTTGATTTCATCCTCCACAGCAGCCAGTAGCCGCAAGAGAAGATCACAGAAAGTGCCGATCGCAGACTGTAGCTCATGTGCTTTCATCTTCTCTGCCGTCTGTTTGTCTGCAACTCTCTGTTGTTCCCACTTGTCGATTCGTTCAAGCCGCTGCTGCAGAGCAGTCTCACTGAGGCCTGAGTTTTTCTCTTGTAGGCGCTTGGCATCCCCAACACGCATGATCACACGGGCATAATCATCACACTGCTTCCTGGCATGTTGGAACTGCTCCTCCAGATTTAGCATGAAGACGCAGTTGTCGTGGATCTCGTGGGCAATCGGACCGTGCACCGGGTCCATGCCTTCGAAGTCGTTGCATGTGCGTGCCACAACCCGGATCCATTTAACCACTTCCCAGGCCTTTTCCTCCACATGTAGATCCGTCCCAGAACGGTGGACCCATGAGCACAGCCGACCTGGGGGTCCAAGCATGTCCAGACAGGTGTCTTCTGGAGTCAGTATCTTCATTGCCGGCTGCAAATCGCCACGCCCTTGGAGAGTATGTGCAAGGTTCAGCACGGGGTCGATCTTTGCAGTCATGTCATTCTGTATATGACCAAATTCGGACACCAGGGAGTCACCACGGTACATGGGGACGGTCTCTTGCGTATCCGCATGTCTTGGCTTACCTTGGTACAATCATGAGGTATGTCGTGTACGACGTACACATGTAAGCATCTTGCACTTGGCACGATATAGTTATAGTATATGTAGAGAAACACAGGAATTGCAAAGAGTTCGAGTGCGTGTGCGTGTGTGTGTGTGTGCGTCTGTGGACATATATATATATACATAATATATATGTATATATATATATGATGTAATATAATGATGTGTATATACTTGTACTATATATAAAACTGTAGCAAGTGCCAGTCCTCCAGATGATGATATAATAAAGTACTACACACGTAAACATTGACACGAGCTGAGATCTGATACACTAGAGTATACTAGTCGAGATCATAGTTATATTATTATATATATATATATGTAGACGAACACCACTTTTACTTGCATATATTTAACAGCATGTGCGTGTGTATGTACATACACACGCATATACATATCGTGTATATATGTATTATATAGGTCCAGATATGTACTTGGGCATCTGTAGATACATACACAGCGAGCTCGAGCTCCGAGAGGATGGCACCCGTAAGAAGTGACACAGTAACATGCACATAAGCATACATGTATACATTATAGGTGAATATGTATGATAATATAAGTCCTCAGGATATATCATTCAGGTCATCTGTGTGCTATTTCAATTAAATCGCCAAGATCCACACACACACTAGCAATTGTATCGGAGTATATATATATATGTATACATATATACTGCAGATACATGTACTTCTAGTATGTATATTTATAATTATTGCAATCTGACGAGCATTCACAGTAAAACCCTTATAAGCCTATGTACTAATTATGCTTCGAACTCTCCAATGCAACACATGTCCTAATTAACGCTATCTGCTAAATTATGCTAGGTTACTTTAAAGTAGAAACCGCACACTAGTACACAACTGCTGAGCAGTGCAACCGACTGACGACTCTGCCGTTGCTTGTCATGCTCATCGGACACTTCAGGCACAGCTGATGCACGGAGAAGCGTTTGTTTCTGGAGGGGATCACTAGGACTCTTTTCACGGGGATCGGATGACTGCACAGCACCCTTCTGCTGCACAGTGCCTGTGGATTCCTTCTGTGTTGCCGTTGGCGGTGTGGCACCTGTGGTTTCCTTCTGTGTTGCCGTTGGCGGTGTGGCACCTCTGGATTCCTTCTGTGTTGCCGTTGGCGGTGTGGCACCTTTGGATTCCTTCCGTGTTGCCGCTGCTGGTGTGGGACCTGGGGGTTCCGTCTGTGTTGCCTCTGCTGGCTTGCCCTTCGGATCCGGGATCTGAGGAGCCTTCCTGTGGGGGGGATCACTAGGTGGACTCTTTTCAGGGGGATCGGAGGACTGCTTGGCATCCTTCTGCATCTCAGTGTCTTTGGATTCCTTTTGTGTCGGAGCACCAGCAAGGTTCTCGCGGAAAGCAGCTTTGAGTGGAGGGGCAGGCATGTCATGAAACAGCTGCTTCTTGTGTGTCGCACGCACAGCCTCCTTGACCAACATCTTGTCACTCTCGAGCTCCAAAGCAGGTTCCTGGGATTTCAGCTATCATATGGAAGAGCTTTGATTGAAACCTTCAGATTGCTATGTACCACATGTGATTCAGGAATCGGACACTATATAAAGATCATATAGATATGGACAGCTTGCTCCAGCTAAGGCTCTAGTTCCTCGCCCATCCTAGCCTTCTTGTAGTAGGGGCTCTTGATTGGAGGCGATGCCATGTCAACATCTGTGTACGTGTTTGGGGAGCCTGCCTTTGCAAACTCAGCAGCCAAGTTCTTCTTCGGGTTTGCAGGTGCAGAGGGAGAGGCATGGGTCTGCTTGGGAGGGGGTGTCGAAGTTCGGGCTGCCCGCTCAGGCTTCTTCTTGGGATCTTCACCACGAGGCCGGCCCGCAGACTTAGCACCAGGCTTGGCCACCCTGCCTGCCGAGTCATTGCCAGTGGATCCACGGTTCGAAGCCTTCGACTCACCATCACCTTAATTGGTAGGGCAATCATGATCATTCCGTAAACCACAAGATCTAGACATCCTACTGCAGCACCATGCATCTACCTCTGGATATCCAAGTGCAACATGACAAAGCAGCTCCTGACTGTCTACTGTGCAAGTTGCAACCTAGACTCTTAAGCTTGCAATCGACTTTCTGCTGTTGCAACGGCGCAAAGCGTTCTGCATCTCCGCTTCCATGTCGAATTTTTCCTCGGCATATATAAAGCTGTTGCATAGGCTCCCGGGCCCCGTATTTAGCTAGCTGTGGTGCAAGCCAGGCACCTCACTGCTACCAGCTTTGCCCTTCTTTGGCGCTTTGGTCTTATCCCCGGCCGTATAAGGTCCAGCTCTAGCAGTCATGGCGTGAACTGGTCTGCGCGAACACAGTTCAGTGCTAGAGGCCTCGAATAGGAGAAACTAGGGGCATGCAGGCGGAGGCTCCTGTACAGCATTTTCGGTTTCACGTGGTTTCACGGTGGTTTCACGCTGAGGATTGTGTATATGTGTCCTTTGGGGCAGTTTTCACGCCATTTCACGCTCTTTTCACACTGAAGCCTCTACGTACGTCTACGTTGCCTGGAGGGCCCAAATCCTGCACGGCCGGTTTTCACATGCAACATGGGAAATTCTACGTAAGGCTATACGAGCTGGTGGGGTGCAACACATGGAAAGACAAGGCCCAATCGATACAGCCGCTGATGCAGAAGAAATCCTAGATGTACACTTATCAAATTCGATAACTACACAGTTCCTTTGCCTCATTCCAGATCGTACATCTACATGGACTGATACTGATCCAGAAGTAGCAACTGCGACCCAGTTCATCAACCAAGTTCCTGGAGATAACGGCTGTTATGCTTCATAGGAATTACATTGCAATCTCACCCACAGTCCCTGGAACATCCCGGAGACAAACTTTTGCCCATGACAACGAGGCTTCAGTTGCCTTGCTTCGAAGCTGCTGCAAACAGTGCCGTCCTTGAGGCCTTGAGCTGGTATGAGTAGATTTATATATCATGACATGCTGATGAGGTATACGGTTTTCTAGTCTACGTATTAAATCATGGATCAGCAACTGATATAGTCGTCGAATTCTAAAATCAGAATGGGTTTTCGGGTATCGCACCAGGGAGGATCGAATCTCTATCAGATCCAATATTGTAAATCCCGTACTATGCAATCAGGATAACTCATACTCGCCGACTTCAATCTCGATGCAATATATGTAGAAGGCAGCAATTGCAAGCAGGGGTTAGCCTCCAGCACCAGCAACAGCTTCGCTAGCTTAATTGGCAGCACGACTCGAATTTGCTCGGCTTCTTGAAACTAGTACCCAGAGGGCACTGCACAGGCACAGCAGGGCTTAGAAGTGATGTACCATTTCAATCTAATCATATACCTATCCCAAAGACTGCCACCCCAGGTCTGTTTCTCAGATCTAGATATATAGAGTGCGTGTACGAGACTTTGAGACATTGGAGGAAATTATAGTGCCCTATATATACATATATATATATATATATATATATTGCATATTTATTCATACCTAGCCAGTCGTAATTCTACGAACTTGCAAGGGCCCAATTACTTCTATAACAAGCCTTGTGGGGTATGTGGTGTACATGGGTTTATCATGATCAGGTATATGTGCTGACCCTGGATGGATCGGAG
This sequence comes from Symbiodinium sp. CCMP2456, assembly GCA_905221635.1. NCBI lineage: Eukaryota > Dinophyceae > Suessiales > Symbiodiniaceae > Symbiodinium > Symbiodinium sp. CCMP2456. Next base: position 13,385 of record CAJNDV010035891.1, read on the forward strand.
GTCCGTCGACACCTCAATACATTATTGGGCTTACCTGCTCGAGGGCATTCCGTATATCGAGAGAGACTTTTCAAACCTTAGACCCCAAACTTTAAACCCTATAGCTATATAATCCAGAATCCCTTAATTAGAGACCCTATATTGAACCCTAGACTTTGCACAGCCAGCTCAAAAGCATAAGCCCTCAACCCTCAGCCTGAAGCCGTCAAGCACCGAACAAGAACACTCCACTTTGCACTGCGTGCGACACTCAAAGCCCAGAGCACATTGTGGGCCGAAGGTGGTATTGGGAGTGGGGGCCGGAAGGCTGGTATATCTTAGGGGGGTTGCATAGAATGTGTATGCATATGCATAATAACCCCTTACCCAAGTAATCTGACCTTGCTTATATTCTTATATAGGGAAGTCATGTTCTCAGCCTGACTAAGTCAACTGCGTAATAATCCCGAGGAAGTATCCCACTGCTTCTATGCAACTACCATGACTATCGTAGACCGATCTACGTACTGTGGAACCTATCTATATATAACAATCATGTACAGGTACAAGGTCCCCTTGCAATATGTACTCAGGTGTGCACCAGTACATGACTTGGTCCAGGATCTACCATATGATGCGCCCTATCCACTCCCAGAAGCAGCCGCAAAGCTTGAAAGCATCAGTGCTAGAGATTCGCACAAAGGCCGACTACAAGGAGTGGCTGGCGTAACGTGTGGGGCCCAGCCCTGCCTCAGGGGCCGGTGCTTCTGAAATGACATGACTGGATCTGGAGTTGGGGACTTCACACGACATCTCAAGGGATTTGGCAGGGTTCGGTTGTATATATATATATATATGCTATGATATTTTAATCATATGGTAGTAGACATTATCATATATATATATATACGTATATCAGTATTGTTCAAGTAATCTATAATAACTTATAATTATACGTGTTCTTGCTTACATATAGATATATGTGTACATATGTATAAACAATATATATATATATATATATGTAGAAACATATATATATATATGTATTATATACATGTACGTATGTACATGTCTGCATTATATTGCTTACGAGAATCGACTCGTCGTTTGGTTGCTTCTGCTAGTTGTCTCCCATATTCTTTAGTCCGAAACCACCCTGTTTTACACTCGAAGGTTACGAGAAACCAAGATCGGGGTAGATGTTGGAGCTAGTACCATATCATACGCTCGACATCAGGATCTCAGAGGCCCTGAGCATGGGTTTCAACCCGAAAAGGAAAGTGTACTAAACATCCATGCCAGGCTGTGCACTTTTTGAAGCCCATCCCACTCTCAACTCTATGCTTTGTGTGTATATATATATATACATATTATAGTCACATACATATGTTTTTTACATGTAGACTCTAGTATAATTATACATAGATAGAGTTATGGATGCATCTATATCCTATATACATATTTCATATGTTATTATTAGATGGAGTATATTAAATTATTGAGCAAGACATTCAAATGTCTCACATTCGCACACTCCACAGTCAACTACAATTTGATTGTCCCCATATACTCTCATCAAATCCTGGCTAGAACCATGCATGATAGCCCCAGTCCAGAAGCCAGCTTTGTAGGTGCGAAGTTGCCACACTGATCAACGGCTCAGCTGCAGCACACTTGTGTTATCACATTCAGTACATAACAATACGGCATCAGGCCACTGGGTTCTGGGGTTAATCATAACAACTGTAGCTATGCTCAGGCCAGGGAGGTCATGATCAGGGATACGGATGCACAAGCTACTGATTGCACAAGCATGACACAGATGTTCAAATTACACACATGCCCCCTGTAAAGCATCAAATCTGTGCTGCTGAAATCGGGCCCACCTGAGGCAAGTGCACTGTCTGCACAAAGCCGAATGCTCAGCTCGATCGAGGTCCAGTGGGTGCAGTTGGTAGTCGATATATACGCAGACACATGAGCAACCGTCTCGGTCTATGCAGAGAATAAGCTATGTTAGGGTGGCAAGCCCATTTCTAGAAATTAGGAACCCCAACACTGCTAACACAACAAGCATAGTAGATTACAATTAGATTATGTTGGAAACACCGCTGCCGCCTTCCGGAAAGAATTAGACGGGGTTGTCCATATTATATATATGGAACTAGTCTTACTTACTAATTACATCAGTTGCAATAAACTCTCACATAGGGATGCTTTCATGACCGTGAGGATAAGACTATAATACTGCTATTCTGGGGTATATGGCGACAGTACATAGGCAAGCATATATCATTACAGATCGGATTATGTTGATACTATGTATAGGGTTTGTTTATAAGTGCGGTACACATGAGCAGAGAAGCCCAGTAGATGCCCCCACACAGACCCACCGCGCAGCTGCTGCTAAGACAACAACTGAATCAGGGAAGACTCAGCCCTTGCATCCCCATAGTGCAGACCCGACTTAAAAGGCCATGGGATCCCGAAGCAACATGAGACCCTGCACTGGTGTTCACACTATCACGATCAGAGCTTCACTGTCTAATGCAGTACTGAATCCTCCTGAGGCCGTGCGATATCTGCACCCAGGCGAACCGAAGTTGAGGACTGGCCCGAACAGGGTTAAGATCGGATATTGTTATGTACGAAACTAGCTATAGCTAACTTAAGCACACGTCGTAATACCACACCAACCAGTCGCTATAATTAACACTACACAGAGAAATCATGAACTTTCCCCAGTGTCGACTTCGCTTCCGGATGCTGAAATGGAATGTTATAAAGACGACAAAAATCCTCGAAAATCGTCTGGGACCCGACTAGTGACATCGGGAGGTCGTTACGGGGCCTGTACCAACCCTCAGCAATAGCCTCCTCCAAAAACATCTTGATGGCATCCAGGCCTGCATGGCCCCAGTCTCCACCGGGATCCTGCAACGGGTTATTGCGAGGGCGGGATTGTCTGCTATACTATTGCTTGTACGTGTACTACATGTAGCAAAACTCCTGGTACCCGAATTGCAACAGGGCCGAGAGGTCCGGCATATCCGGATCGGTTGCCTCTAGTTCCCAGGCTTTTAAATTTAGGCTTTATGATTATAAGGTTTAGGGCGCAGGTGTACATGAATTCATTTGGGCCCCCACCAGCCAGTCCCCGTGGAGGGCACAAACCCGCTTCCCAAAGTCCGCGGGATAGGCACTCGAGGCTGTCATGTCTTTGCCACCCGACCTCATTCTACAATGGAAGATTGATACTAATAACGGACTGGATGAGCTTATTACTTAAATGTTATCGGACATGTTGCAACAATTGAGGGCACTACACTTTGCGAACTCCGTCGACTATAGTCACCTTGACCATCTCGTGGTCGCTGAGTTTCTTCCGTTTGCTGATGTTCTCTTTCGTTGCAGGAGTGAGCTTCTGGTACAGCTCCTTGAGCCACGGCCTTGGATGTGCAACCCAAGCCTTTATCTTAGGGTTTGGGATTTAGGGTTTAAGGTTTAGGGGTTTAGGGGTTTAGGGTTTAGGGTTTAGGCTTTATATAGCTTTATAATTTAGGTTTAGGGTACAGCTGCCAGGCACCTATCATTAATTGCATCTTTGAATTGATACTTATAATAATATAGCTATAGGTTTGATGAATAATCGATTTCTGGATATCGAAACTGGTTGGGGAAGTTGAAGCCAGGTGTTTGCTGTCACAAGTTCAAAAGATTTTCCTAGGTGGGATCGGAGCATGGCTCCTGCAGGTTGTTGGTTAATCATGTACGAGTGGGGGGTTGATGTTTAAGATGTTTCAAGTATAAGCTTTTGACTTACATGTGCACACATGACATGGATTCTGAGGGTCCAAGTACCTAATAATCATATACTCTCCCAAATTATTAACCTCGAACACTACTATCCGCAACCAAAGTACCTTATTATTGGGTCCTTTGGACCCTTTAATCTCTATATATGTGTAATAACCAGACCTCTCTACACTTACGAAGCGAGTCTGATGGAATAACATGTGACTGTGCTTTCATAAATGCATACTATATATTGATCATGTGTGAACATGCATGCATGCATGCATGCATGCACGCATGATACATGTGTGTGCGATTGTTTTGCAAGAACTACCTGCTTGCTTTCGAATATAGGCTAGACTATCATGATCGACACATGGCATGATTCGAAAGGTTGCTCCATTCTAGGGACTCTTTAACCATGACATGAGTATGTTCCTAGAAGGCTTCCATTACACACACCATGGACACACACAGTACACACATCTCTGCATAGACATGTGAATGTTAAGTGCTTTAAGAACATGCACATGCACCATGGTCACATGTAGTATAATTAGTTAATGACATTCCCTGCCATGTATATAGAGAGAGAGAGAGAGACAAACACAAGTAACACACAATCGGACTAGCTATAATGATTACTCTCAGCCGGGGGTCACATTGCCCAGACCCAGCTCTGGCTTTTCGCATGCGTGGCCATAGGTGCCCATCCACCTGAGAAGATAGTTCTTAGCACAGTTTATTATTATAATTATGGGGGATACCACTACAACTGCTGAGATACAACAATTGAGGACACCACCAGAAAACTGATGCATGACGGAACAGAGGCAGGCCCATCATCTTCTCCAAGTAAGGAAACATAGGTACAGTGGAACGGGCAGGGTTTTCCAGGGCCCAACAGGTTGACCGGATCAAGGCCACGAGGAACAGCAGGCATGCCCTAGAGGCGAGCAGATTTCCAGTAATCACAAATGGGTGGTTGGCGCCCATGGGATTATCCAATGTCCTCTTGTGAGAGCCCTTTGACATAAATGCAAATGAATTGCATGGGAGACCTGCAAAGAGAAGTCCCCCTGGCTTCAACCGCAGCACCAGAGCCAAGGCCCGCATAAACCCTTGGTTGTTGCCAAGGTCCTCCATGACTGGGTCTCTTCCACGGTCGTAGCCTTGCCTGGGCTTGGGCTTGGTTCCTGTTCCAGGGTTCATTGGCATACCATGACAGCAGGATCGAAGCTGTAATAATTGCACATTGGCAACATGTTGCAAGTGTAGACATCCATCCTGCATTATAAGTGAATATTATTCTGCGGCCAATATGCGCACGGGCACCCCTTTTCCTGAAGGCATGGACAATGGAGGCCACCCCGCAAAACATTTCCACGGCATCCAGGTCCTGAGCAACCGAGGCCCCATTCTTGAACATCCGTACTTGCGTGATTCACACACATATGAACAGTGCTGCCCAAGGGTCCCTCTGTTTATAATGCTTGTGTTCCCCCAGGTAATCCGTCATGTAGTCGATCAGGTGAATCCTTATTATTGCCAAGGCTACAAACCATTGAAGTTCGTGTGCTGTTCATGTGATGAGTCATAGATCATGATCATTGCAAACTAGGCACACAATGGCCGGGACACCAAGACACAGCATTGCTGCACACTGCAGCTTGGAAACCTCCACGCTCTTGCGAACTCGCAAGTGTGAGAGCTTCGGCATGGCGACCCTGATCACTCAATACATGCAGTTGCCATCGACAGTGACCTGTCCCTGAAAGACTAAGACTAAGTCTGTCGTGTGTCTGCAATGTTCCGATCAATCGGTAGCGTGTCTACGTACATGTAGGCACCTGCAGGCCCCTGATCCATCAAGACTGCTGCATTTGGATTGGCATGTTCAGTGCATCGCACAGCATGAATCAAAGCTGCAGTGGCAATGTACATGTCACACGCACTTGAAAGCCACAGGATGCACTCTGAAAGACCCGAGACAAAGTATAACCGAAAATCAAACATGAACTGCAAACCCACCAATGCAAGGGGAGGAAGCACCTCGACGAGTTCGACCATCGGAGCTCGCGCCGGGTGACCCATGCTGCTGAGCTGTACCCGCACCTGCGGAAAGTAAAGTGAAGGTATATTGTGCAATATTCTAGATACGACGTACACATGCGGCTCAACAGACCAGCTAGCGGATGCAGCTCGAGTTGTTTTTTTGCTCTCTGATTTCGAGGAAGCCGTGTGCACGTATATGGGCTTCGCCCCTGCACTGCTGCACATGCCGAAAGCAAGCCTGCCTTGATAAATTTAGATTCTACTCGGATGTTTTAGCTGCACCGGAGACTCGGAGAGGGGTCTGATAGGTTCGATTTTGCATTCAGGGGGAGTCGATGCTCTCGGGAATTTAGTGGGCATAGGATATATGGACTATGGAGGATCCGGAGCCTGCTGTACTTCATTCATCCAAGCTGCTTCCATGTATATTATGATGCACAGCTATAGCTACAGCATGCCGCAAGTGCCGGAATCACACGGGCAACGCATGAATTGAAAAGCACCGAAAAGCACCCACACCGATAGCTGCACAGCTCAGGCATGCAAGGACTTGTAGGTACATAGGTTGTAACAGAATATATATAGATCATAGAATCTGCAGGGGCCATGATCATGAAGAATATATTATATATGTGTATATATGCTGCTACTCGGTATACATGTGTGCACGTACCTGTGCGGATGCTTTCATGATGTTGAAGGAGAATCTGAAACTCACGGCTCAGGCTGCATCATCAGCGCTGGTGGGCAGCTGCCTCGATGTCAGCAGCTGCCTCGGCATGTGTATTCATGATTCTAATTAGATAATTCATGTTTATATCTGAGGCACTTGCAACCGCATAGCTGAGGGTGAGGCAAGGTCTAGGGGCATTATTAAATAATTATCCAACCAGTCGCAGTGTATATTTGTTATATTATTAATTTTGAACCTAGACACCATCTTCGTCCACCCGGCCAAATACTGGGCATGCTTCCACCTTGGATAGCTTGTTTTGAGATTGGTCCTACAAGAGTCGTACAGCGAACATGTACATGTGATCATCCCGATACAGCTGCTACCAAGACACGCCGCGGGCAGGCCAGCATCAAACGCATGCCACGGCACCGTTGCACCACCTTTACCATCCATGCTGATCGGCCCTGTCGGCTTCGCCACAAGAACCTGCTTCACATAGAAAGAGGAGGCAACCAAGATCACTCCTATGGAGCTGGTCCCAGCTTTGGTGCCATTGGCACCACGACGCACAACCTTGCCCTCCGGACCCTGGTGGTACACGGTGTAGCTCCTCATGACTGAACCATTATTATATCTTGAATTGCTGGAGTAGGCAGTACATGTTCCGATGATAAACACATCACTTCATTATGAAGTTGAGGCTCTGCCTGTGCAGATTCTCCGCTGCGGGGATGAGAAGGCCGGGCAGTTCTGCCTCATGAGCCCTTAGACTCTCCAAGACCTTGTGTGCCTCGTTGAGCTTCTTGCTTTTCTTCCTCGGGGTGAGCACTCGTCGTTTCGCTGATGCTGGCGGGTCCTTGGGTGGCTTGGAGTTCTTGGCCTTGGCAGCGGCTGGGGGGGAAGCACACGGGCCTCCTCCTTTAAGCAGCTTGTTGACACGCTTGCGCTTCGGCTGTCCTTTCCCGGCCTTGCGATCATGATCATCATCGCCTTTGGGCTCCTTAGGCGTGCCCTCCTCCGGGATCTCGCCCTTGTTCGCCTTCTTGAGCTTGCGTTTCTTCACACGCCGGTCCTCCACTGCTGCAGCAGCCTCGAATCACACACATTGGATCCAGTCTCAACAGTTGTATGTCGCATCTTTGATTTTGTAGATTCGAAGCCCCTAATTATACTCAAGCTAGACATCCGTACATTGCACCTCTCTGATCGACGTGCGAACATCATCTTGAGCTGACGAGACGAAGTCAAAGCGCTCGTGTTCACTTGATTTCTCATGTGCCCATTCAGGCGGAGTCGGATCTCTGAAGGCATGTAGAATCAATGGCTTTCGATCCTGATTTGTACCGAATGATGTCACCCTCATGCCACTGCCACTGCAAATCGAAATCCAGTTTAGGCTAGAGTCCTTGGTGGCAAACGATGCTATGTCTGGCTCAGGGGCATCTGCAGCACGATCATGATCTGCCGTCGGCAGCGGAGGCTCAGCTTGCACTGGATCCACTGCTGGGGCATCCTTTCCAGCCGAGGGTTCCTCGATGAACTTATAAGCAAGTCACTCTCAAGTAGAAAAAAAAGACAGGAGTAATTAAAGCAACAGCAGTATAATAGCAAGAGCCAGTACATAATTAATAATAATTAATAGAGAATCGAATGAAGCTTATTATAAATACATATATAAGGAGAATTAAATAGCTAATTAAATCCTTCGAAACATTGACTCAAACCAACGCATCGTCTTAGAAGCACCGAGCCGCCATTCGAGGGATTGATTGGGGTACAAAAATATATATATGGTGATAAGCACAACTGCCCTGTCATTTAATATAGAACCCAAATCACCATGACCCCTTCACCAATTAATGTAATAATAGGCCCTGATCAGTAATTTTATAATATTCTAATGCCCCATTATTATTCTCTAGCAATCACATCAGCAGCCTATGCAGCCAGTACCTCTTACCCTGAAATCCATATTCTCACCCCTCGACAACACATGTATATGACTTCCAACCAGGAGACCACATCACCCACATGATCAGGGGTCCCCATGAGGATGTGTGCACCGCGATGCTTGATACCCCTTGGAGACAACATCTCCGCCAAGTGATCCGCATCCTGCAAGGAAGAATGCTCCTGGACCATCTCGGCCTCCTCGTCGCGCTGAGCCGGTAGCTCCTGGCGTATGTGCTAAAAAAATCTGCGGCAGCTGCGCTGGGTCTATTTAAGTCGAGCTGCATTCTCGGATCTGTTCGCACACTTCAAGGCATGCATGCGCCGGAGGGTGTCCACCTTCTCACTCCTCCGGATCCCAGGGGGACATCTCTCATCAGGTTACACTTTATAGTATAATATATAGCAGAATTGTTCCGAATTACTTACGTTCGTAGACCGGGATATAATTATGCAGTGTCAGCTCGAGGGAATCGGGCGAATTCGAAGGTGACATTTATGGGACAGTCGGTTTTCCATTATAATTTAATTATTAGTTATCTCGGTGATTCTATACTCGATATGATGATATCATGCATTATTTTACAAATATTTGGTATCTAATATATAGATATATGTATACACATTATTATTTTATGTTTAAACTAGACTTTAGAAATAGATCTAGATTATAACACTCCCAATTGCAATATCCGGATCCCTAGATTTTCTTGTGTGTCCTTTTAGTATGGGGATGCTCATGTGACTAGTCAAAATTACTGCCTATAGATATGCAATGCTTAAGGGAGCACCTTCATACATGTACCTTGTCCAATAACTTATATATTTAGACGTGCACAGTCATCCACATGTGCACACACGTGCACACTGCTGTCCATGAATGTGCATGTGTATACATGTACTGACACACCCACACACACACACCTATATAAATATATACATGTATATATTATCAGAATTAATTATACATGTATACGGATGTGCACAGGCTCATTCCTGTATACATGTGCATGCATGCTACTCCTATTCAAATCACTGGAATCAAACACCCCTCCACATTAATCCTGGCACCATCAGACTTCCGAAGGATCTTGTTGAGGTGCGTCAGCATGCTGCGGAAGCGGGCAGCCTCCACCCGGCCCCATTCCTCGGTGGATTTAAAGACTTCTTTATTTGGAGCCGTACAGCTTGTGTTCTACGGCCGCTATATATAAACTATTATAAAATTATATTATTGTATTTGGAATACATGTACAACTACTCAGATCAGCTGTCTATAATTTACCAAAAATAACAGTTCTATACGATACAAGTTCTATACGAATACCATACAAGTGTCTCTAATCTTTCCTTTCCCGCCGCGCTGATGAAATATGCACTCGCCGTGCAAATTCAGATTTACGCTTAGAAGCAGGAACGCCGTTTCGAAATCCCCCAGCGGCGCTATCTCTGGTGCGAGCTCGAGAATGTATTCCTTGACCAATACATAATTGGACTCGAGGTCGCTGTTGTAGACCTCGGATTGGGAGATCTAGACATTATTATAATTATTGTTAGCACTTCCCCCTTGGATGCTCATGATAATTCTCGAATAAGTGGCGGCCGCCTTGTCTCGGGGAGCCCATTCGACAAAGGAACGTTCCTTATTACATTCGCATGCTGGGCTGCATATTATAAATGCACATACAGTGTCATGCACAACCACGTGCATATGTATGAAACTCTTTCAAGTGACGAGGGGGCTCGGCACACTCATGATGTCGGAGAGCTGCGAGTGCAGAACCGGGTAGAGGGCATCGTGGATCGCATCGGCTTCAGCCTGGAGTGGTGAGTGAATTTACATTGTTTTTTTTTCCTAGGTCCCAGGTCTTTAAAGTTCGAAGTATGTGCACATGACTTCGAGTATAAGTGCCAGGATTTCTCAATGCAGCCAATGCACGGAAACATGTATGATCATGGGAGACCGGATGGTCCTAGCCGCCTTTTCAGCGACGGCTTTGGCCATTGCAACCAAACACCGCTGCCCACGGCACACGTGAGCTCAAAAGTCTGCAAATGAACACGCAATCGATAATCGAAGATGCAGCATGCTACAAATCATCACAGCGATCATGATCAGTCCGCTACGCACACTGCGGTGGGAGGGAGGGCGGACCTTGACGGCCGGAATGGCCCATGTAGGCCGCTTGGCGCAGAAGCCCCATGACCGGCACCAAGCATATTATACTATATGTGACCTGCAATCCACACTCAGTGTGCTACGCAATGTGTACAAGTGCACGGTGCACACGATGTCGTGTCATGTCCTAGCTCGGCTGTGATCATGGTACACATGCGTGGAAACCACATGATCAGAGGCTCTTGCCGAGAAGTCGACGTCCTGCGGGCCCCAATCAATCCTCATATTACCCCAGCCCAAACCCCAGAATTACGTATTTGAGGCCTTTGGGCCAAAGGTCCTGAATATACAAGAATGCTGGAAACACCCTCCTCCACAAGCGTTTTCGAAAGTATACGATAATCGGGTCCTCGGACCCTTAGGGAAAATTCAAAATTTTTGAAATTT
>CAJNDV010035892.1:2956-24400 GCA_905221635.1 Symbiodinium sp. CCMP2456
ACTTGCGTCTTCTGCTGGCTGGATCCGTGGTACAATGTCTCCGGGCGTGTTCTTGTACAGACACCAAGGCTACGAATAGTCAGACAACGCGTGTGCTCGTGCTCATACTGCCGCGTCAGCAAGGCTAGTTACAACAACACTTCCCAGGATGGTATCACAAGACGGTGCTATCGGTCATCAGAATAATCGAAGTGACAATGATGCGCGTTGCTGGTGCCGGAGATAATGACACCGCTCATGCCACTAATGTCATAGTGACAAACATCAGACTTGTGCCATTTCCTCTTCTGTGACAGGCGGCATCGTTCCTACGATGCAGGAACTCCAATGCAGGCCGCCTGGCAAATCTCCATATTGAGCCCCTGTAGGAGTATATTGTGTTTTGTGGGATGGCATATGATAGGATATACACGTCACGTTTCTTAAATGCTATATTGCACTATATTGTGTTGTGCTACACTGTGCTGCAGTGTATTCTATTGTATTGCAATGAGTTCTATTGTACTGTATTGTATTCTATTGTACTACTGTCTTGTATCATATAGCATAGGACTGTATTACATCGCATCGTATTGCAGTGTATTGTAGTATAGTACAGCACAGTGTAGTACAGCATAGCGTTACATCATATCGTAGCCTAGCCTAGCATAGTATAGCAAAGTAGAGTAGAATGGAGAAGAGTAGAGTAGAGTATAGTGTACATTAGGGCGGTCGAAGTTGCAATGGATTCTTTGAGAGACGGCTAGTCTTTGAATGGTTGCTGTAGAATGAGAAGTCGTGGTATCACTGAACATCCAACAAAAGCCACACCAGTCGGGGCAGGCCATCCCGAAAGGCCGGCATACGAAATGCGCAGCACCCATTTTGCATCCTTCTACATGTGACGCTCTGAAACAGTGCAGGTGGACCGGAATGGGTATAAGTAGCCCCCGGGCTCAAGATTTGGTTCGAGATGAACCAGGAGGAGAGAGACAAGCTGTTTATAGCCGTGCGCTATGCCGAACTGGCCGAGGCCAGGGAAGCGGTGTCGAAAGCGGACATGTCTCTGGGTATCGATTTGGGATAATCTCTATGTTCCCTTATTCTTTGATATAGAGCCCAAATCATAAATACGAGTGTTCAGTATATATATATATATATATATATTTTTTTATTTACATGTATATATATATATATATCATATATCCCTAATTATAAGTACTTTCGGGGACGGTTGAAATCGACACCTAGGAGTTGGTTGCACAGCACCCTGCAGCAGAACATGCTGTTCTTTGTGGCAGCACGGCGTCGCCGCGGCTGCGAGTTGCTGGCACAAGACTGCATCCGGAAAGGTGTTGACCTTTCGCAGATAGATTCTCACAATCAGACACCGTTGTTTTGGGCAGCAGCCCTTGGTAACCTGGTGATGATGAAGTTTCTGTTAAGCCTTGGTATGGAGATAAACTTCAGGGACAACGAGAAAAAGACGGCTTTATTCTTCGCGATCAGCAATAACCACCTGGAAGCTGCGAGGTATTTGATTGAGCAGGGAGCCTCACTCGACGTGGTCGCCGTTGACAGAACGACACCGCGTAAACTATTAAAGTCGATGAGCGTCCCAATTCCTGATCGCAAGAGGAAGCTTTGGGCACCAGACCCTCAAGCTGCATGTCCCGGAGCCTCTACAAGGAGCAGATTTGCAATTTGGGAATGGGGTCAGGAGGAGAAGGAGGAGCCGGAGCCCTTGATAAGCAAGTCAACTGAACATGTCGTCGTGGAAAACACGGAGTATCTCGACAGCTCAGGTAGTAGCCGCGAAAGTTTTGTGGATATATATATATATATATATGCGTATATCTATCTATCTATCTATCTATCTATCTATCTATCTATCTACATACATGTATGTATGTAGTTATATATATATATATATATATCTACACACACGTACACACACACACACACATGTGGATGCGTGTTTGTACGTATACATAGTTATGTGTGTTTTTATGTGTAACATGAGCGTGCTTGCTTAAGTTTCAATGTCTTTGGGACCTGTTTCCGGGCAACTCAGATATTTCGTGACGGACTCCTTGGGCGACTGCTCCAAGCGTCTCAGAAGATCTGAGCGCGAGTTCTGTGGGGACCACGCCCACCTGCACCAACATCAGCACTGGTACAAGGAGCATGGGGTTTTCAGAAAGATCTAGGGTTTTCAGGTTTTCCACCGCTGCACTGGTACAAGGACCTGCAGACCGAGGACGCTGCCGGCTTGGTGGACACGCCAGCGAAGGCGAGCAAAGAGCACCTGAGGCTGATTGAAGCCTTCGCGACCGGGTCTCGGCCTGGTGCCTTCACGCTCGCAGCCGTGTCGCAAAAATCTCGGACAGTGGCGGGCTACATCCATGCGTCCCTTGAGGACGATACCATGAAAATCAAGCATGTCAAGGCAGACCGTCCGCACCAAGGCAAAGGCCTGGGGGGTCTCTTGCTCCTGGCTGCAGAGAAACGAGCGCTCAAACTCGCATCATGCATCGCAAAGGCAAAGCTGAGTGTCCTGGACACCAACGGGCCTGCCAAGCGATGCTACGCCAAAGCAGGTTTCAAGGTGGCCTCCTCGTCCCGGTCGACGTTTCCGCCCTGTGGGTGTAAAAACAACCCACATTGCAACCATCGGAAGATCAAATGGTTGCAGATGGAGAAATGTCTCCATTGAAAGAACGTTTCAAAGTTTCACTAAAATCAAGCTGGTGTTCGTTGCGGTCGCACAGGATCTGCTCGTGTTTGGGAAATCATGTCGTTGAGGGTTTTTTAGTTAGTTTGGCTGTAGCTCAGGTTGGGGATCGACGGTTTTTGGCTTGTTTTCGCGGGGATGTTGGGGTTCTGGTTTATGGATTATAAAGGACCTCGACTACAGGGTGCGTGCATTCAGTTTCTTCGTGTTTGCGTGTTGGCATGTCTTTCTCTTTGTATCGTTAGTCTTACGGCCACGGTCTTGCAGTTGCGACTATGGTTGATTTTGGCAGCAGCGTGGGTGGCTAATTATTCTTTGAGTAGGTTCATGTCCTGGTCGTCCAGGACATCATCAATGCCTGCAGGCCTTTTTAGCCTTAGCATCTTGGAACTTGTGTGCAGCCGGGGTTGACAACCGTGCCGAAAAACATTGACAATGAGGCTGAAGATAATCAGGTAGCAGCCACTTCGTAGCGATTAGGAGTGGCGCAGGGCCTAGAGGTATGGGTGGTTGAACGCTGTTAAACCGGCCCTGAATGCCCGTCTGCTTACCAGGCACGGCACCGAGTGGAGGTGATTCGCCGGGTACACAGAGGGCTACAGGCTTGCATAACCGTGAGTGTTAAAGCTGCAGAACCCTGCACATGAATACACTGGCTGGCACGGCAAAGTTCTGATTCCGGCGAGTCGCCTCAGCCCTAAACCCTGCAGCCCGTGCGTCTAGCCGAAAAACTTTACAAGCCAAGCCAGCGACCTTAAATCCCCAGCCCCACCCTGTGCGGCTCGAGAGGGCTACAAACTGTCCGGGGTTTAAGCATTAGTCTCAAGAGTTGGGAATGAGGTCTTGGCCTTCAGGGTTTGGGGTTTCGGGTTTACTGAGGCTCAGAAGTTGAAGGCTTAGGTTTTGGGCTTCTGGGTTTGTGACTTGCGAGGTCCGAACAGCGAGAGGAGGCCATCACCGGAAAACATTCCAGATTTCTGCAGGTTCGGTTTGAGGACCTTTGCGACGTTTCCGATAGTGACAGCAAGCATAACAAACATAGCGGTGCGATTTACCAGACTAGAACAGATAGCGCTCATTGTCATGTTCGCAACAGCGGCAGGACCGACCAGCGGAAGAGCGTAAGTACGAGACAGCACGATGAAGTTGTCGCAACAGTGGCAATGCTGGCAGTACAATCACTCGTCAGTGGAGTCTGTTGTTCAAGGTTTAGGGTTTATGCGCCGAAGCCCTGTTCATTTTTTAAAGGTTGTCGTATTTTTGTCTGTCAGCACTTTGCGCCAGATCCGTCGTATTTTCTTCGCAAGGCCCCCATGACAAACTCCCAGACTCTTCGCCGGAAAGCCGAACCGCTCAACTTGACATGCGTGGCGCAGGTATTGGGTTTCAGCTTCAGTGATCCTCCGCCTTGCACCCCTTCCGAAGTTGAGTTTTCAGTTCTCTAAACCCGAAAACCCTCGGAGACCTCGTCCCTAGTTTGGAGGGCTTGCCGTAGGTGGTAAAAACACAAAAGAGATTTCAGGACCTGGGACAATGTAGAGGTCTGACACATTCCTGGCATTATTTCTTGAAGATGCTTGGTATAGTTCTGCTACAATGACCCCCCCCAAAACCCTACTCCAAACTAAGATAAGAGCCCTTCTAAAGAGCCTTGACAGCCCCCAGAGTAACTCCAATGACCAAGGCCCCTGTGATAAACCCTAAACCCTAAACCCTAAACCCTCAACCCTAAACCCTAAACCCTAAACCCTAAACCCTAAACAGAGACCTAGAGACCCTTGGCTTTCCTGCAGGCGTCTGCGGAAAAGCGCCCTCGAAGGCTCTCTCACTGGGTTTTACAATTGAAGGGTCAGGGGTCTTGGTTTAGGGGCGAGGGCTTAGGACTGAACGGGTTTAGGATATAGTGGTTTAGGGTTAAGGGTTTAGGGTTGAGGGTTTAGGGCTGAAAGAGTTCAGGGTCGAGAGAAGAGATTCCTGTTAGGTAGGTCGCCTTGCCTTTGACAAAAGACGATTCCTCGTGGAAGGCTCGCAGTCTTGAAACGCCCAATGCTAGGAATGCAGTCAGTCGCATCCGGAGAGGCCCCGGCGCTAGCCTCATATCATAAATGCTAAACTCTAAACCCTAAACCCAAGCCCCCAAATCCGCAAAGCCCAAAACCCCCACACTCTGAAGACGAAGCCCAAAGCCTGAAACGTCCAAAGCCTTGAGCCCGGACTCCTGAGCCCTCCACCGTTTGCCCAAGCTTCTGTGGCTGTTTCGGAGCACCCTAGATCTTTGCGGGGGGTTATGGTTCGGGGTTGAGGCCTTGGGATTCTTTGACAGAGGGTCGAGGAGTTTGGGTTTCAAACAACCCCTGACCAAGAGCTCTTAAGCAAATAGCTGACAGAGCGGTTTCTTCAATGTGAGAGGCGCAGGCGGCAGCGAAGGCCCACTGCCCTGCTACCGGTGTGCGCAAGGGCCTTTGCTTTCCGTCAGCCGTAGGTTTTTGGGAGGTTTCGGGGTTCGATAGTTATTGTTTTAAATATTATTTGTGCAGAGTGTAGCACTGCCTAAAGGCCATTTTTGATACTTAAGCTAGTATTATTATGATTATTGTTATGTTTGTTGTTATTGTTATCCTTGTTGTTATTGTTATTGTCTTCAGTCTTATTGTTCTTATTAGTACTACGTGTTGCTATTTTTATTGTTTCTTGCGTCTTGGAGGGGTGGGGTTTGGATCTCGGAGATTACGGACTTGAAATGCCAGCTGAGGAAGAGGAAGTCCTTAGTAATCATAGGACGTATCTTAAGAATCATACTCATGACCCTAAACGCCTAAACCCTAAACCCTAAACCCTAAATCTGGTGCTCAGGAGAACGGCACGAAGGTCGATGAGGCTCCGCCGAGCCCTGCTTGCGGGGCACTCGGGTGCAAGATGCGAAGAAGAAACACAGGCGGAAGAAAGATGGGCTTCACCGTTTGTGGTGATGATCTAAACCCAAAACCCTAAGCCCTAAACCCCGGAACCCCACATGATGAGACGAAGACCGGTATGAAAGTGCCTACAAACCTTCAAGATCCAGGGCCGCGGAGGCGATAGAAGTAGCAAGCAGGACTATCCTTGCTGTGACTGAGGCCAGCGCACCAAGGACCTCCGTGAGGGGTGGGTGGGCGGGGAAGGATGGAGGGGGGGGGGGGGGTTCTGTTAGGATCAGGTACGCTTGAACACGTGATTATGTTATGGGCATCATCTGCACGGGGCGGATTTTGCGCCTCTCCAGATGGGCACCTGTTCTGAAGAACTGTTCCGGCTGAACTGATGGCCTGAAAAGTCAGACTTGAATCAGGGGACCCATGCAGTGATCAAGTGTTTGATCTCGTTTCTCAATCCCAAATCGTGCTTGACTGCCAGAGTGTATGGAAAGTATACTGCACCTAACAACGTGCCTGCTACTACTGCTACAGCGGCTGCCACGGCTTCTACCAAGACGATGTGACGATGACGGCTGCTTTATTACTGTTGTCGTCGTTGCTGCAGAAGCTCTTGGCCATTATGTTGCTGCGTACGATTGCTTTTTGAGATATTACGACCTCGTCGAGCAGTACCGCCCAGCCCCTGGCCACATGGGCGATTTGCTTCAGTTCGTCTCGATGGATCCGAACAGCATAAAGAAGCCTGAGTAATTACCAATNNTAAAGGAGCCCAAAACCCTCTTCTAAGTACTAGGGCCCCTAGATTAAACCCGCAGCCCTCGATTCTCATTCCTCAACCCTAGAGCTTTCAGTCTCAAGCAAAAGCAATCCTACACCTAGCTTGGACCCTAAACCCTAAACCCTAAACCCTAAACCCTAAACCCTAAACCCTAAACCCTGAGCCTCTAGGTCAAAAGCAAAAAGCGCCTAAACAGAGCCCATCTCGCCCTTCTTCAGCCAGGCATCGGGAGGAGGCAGCCTGAGCACAGGCATAAGCACCCCCTCCAGCATTTCAGAAGCGCCTGGGGGCCCAAGACTTTCCATTTCCTTAAGCTCTGGTTGAGGGGTTTGAGGGTGTTTGAGGCTTCAGGTCGCGGGTTTTTTTTGCTGGTTAAAGTTCAGGAGTTGGGGTGTGAGGTTGCGGATTGGCGGGGTTTTGGAGTTTCGGATGTAGAGAGTTTTGGTTTAAAATCTGGGATGCATGGTTGTGGGCAGGAGGGGTTGGCATTCAAACGTTAGCTGTTCCGCGTCGGATGAGTGCATCCGGGTGAGGGATCTCAAGTTTCAGAAGGAGGCTTGCACGACGCATGCTTCGGGGCTCCGGGTTGCTCGCGGGCTCAGGATCCGAGTTTGTAGAGTCTATGAGCTGTGACGATGAGGATGAGGATCAAGAAGAGGGAAACAAGGACTTGAAGGATCATGCTGACGCTGATCACCAGCGCTGGTGGAAGTGTCTTACGACAGGCCGTGGATGGCGACCCTAAACCCTAAACCCCGAGCCCTAAACCCTAAACCCTAAACCCTAAACCCTAACCCCTAAACCCAAATGATGGTAGTATGACTTGCTGTCACTGCCGAGGTCCTCTCCTTCGTCCTCCGAGCTTGATGACGGCCCCATCCTCATCCTCGAGAGACGAGCAGAAGACACCGAAAGAACGAAGCACGGTTTAGGGTTTAGGGTTTGGGGTTCAGGGTTCATGGATGAAGGCAGTGGGAGGAGGAAGAGGCAGCATAAGAAGCGGCACAAGAACCACACCTGCTGAGTGAGCACCCAAGAGCCGGAAGAAGAAGAACGAGAGTACGTGGATACGGGTTTAGGGAATAGGGTTTAGGGTTTAGGGTTTAGAAGTACGGGAACCATTAAGAGTCTAGCAACCAGGACGCATGCAAAGAGAAATGACGTCGTAATGATCTGTGGGGCAAGAACCACATTCCCAAGCATACTGCTAGGAGTGTCACGGTGGAAGATACGGTAACTGCGGAGACGTTGCGTAGTCACACGCGTAAGCTCGGGTAGCAGCAGCAACGCATTGGCAATGACGACAGCACCTGTGAGGAGACATTCCTATTTGATTACTATTTCTATTCCTATTACGATTGCGATTATCATTACTGTTACACATACTATTACTATTACTATTATTTGTGTGCTACTACTATTTCTATTACCATTACCATTCCTATTGCACTATTACTATATTACTCTTACTATTACTAGTACTAGTACTATCACTATTACTATCACTAGTACTTTTACCACTATCCTAACTTGTCGCAGTCCTTCGCGAGTATGGCATTTGTGCCAGACGGTAGCACGCGTCGGCGCAGCAGAAGAATCATAGCAAGACTCGGAGTACCAGTAGAGTGTGACCACAAAGAAGTATCAGCAACAAGTGACGGCCGTCCAGCCGAGCAAAAGCCCCCCACAACGGTTGCCACCACGACTACTGATGCTGCTGCTGACTGACGGTTGCATTGGCTGTGATGATGATGATGATGATGATGATGAAGATGTCAGCATGCCTTCGATGCTGTCCTCAGTTCTGCTGTCTAATATGTGGTCTTGCTGCTCATTGTTTCCGGTCGCTCCGAGGGGTCAATCACTTGCTGTGACATACTAGCTTGTGCTGGATTGACACTACAACTCAACCCAGCTGTCAAGTTTTCACGTTTGTAGAGCATCGCCGAGTGGTGGATATCACTTTTTGGTAGAATGTCGCCTTTGGAAACCTGTTGATTTGATCGACCAGCTCCGCAAGCAACGTGTCCCAAAATAAAACACGCCAAACAAGCGTACGCCCCCTGAGGATCGTCATCATCGTCTTGCGGCGGCCGGCCGGTCGGGCTTAGCTCTTGACAGGAGACAAATGACTCCTATTTCCTCCTCGTTGTCACCAGTGGCACCACCATCACGACCAGCAGCAGCAGCAGCAGCAGCAGCAGCAGCAGCAGCAGCAGCAGCAGCAGCATCATTTTCATCCTCATCCTCATCGTCCTCATCATCTTCGTCGTCGTCACCGTCATCGCTGCAAGCATTCTATCTATCACCGCAATCATTACCAACATCCTCCTTCTCCCCCCTCCCCAGCATCATCACCCTCATCACAACCATCCTCTCGGAATGCAGCGGTGTCTGATGTATCACAGTTGCAACTTCGGAGCGAATGCTGTACCAAAAAGCTGTGCTGCGGAAGCAGTCTTCCGTTTTGCCAGTTTCAGATGACGAGATGAAGAGCATTGCAGACCAGCGTGGGGCCTGGCACGGCGTTTGCACTAACCCTAGAAGAATAGCTGCGTTGTAATTACAGCCGTGTTCGGCGGAGGAGGGTTTGTTGCGTCGGGCAGCCATAGCAGCCGTAGCACAGCCACAGGAGCGGTAGGAGCAAACGGCACATGCATGAGGAGTCGTAGAGAAGATTGTCAGCATCGAAGATTTTAGATTTGCTATCACTACCAAAGTCGCTGGTATCACTAGCGTCATGACTGTCATTCTCATTCTTATGCTTTTTCCATCATTAATCTTGCTGTTTTGTCATCAGTGTTACCAGAATGGCGATGAGCAACATTTGTAATGTTATCATACGGCTGTTGCTGTATGATGCTACGAAGATGATTGTACTCATCTTCAACTAAAATATGAAACAGAATATTGCTGGCACCAGAAGTACCAATCATCATCATTTCTATTATCAACATTTTCGTCCTCATGATCATCATCAACATTCTCTTGCCTACTGCGCTTACATGCGGACGGATGACTTTTTGTCGAGCTTATGTTTGGATGGATGGGTGGACGGATAGATCGATGGATCCCCTATAGAACCTTCATAGGATTTTGGAATCTTCATAGAACCCTGGTCAGACCCTCGGAAAGATCCTTCCAGGAACCCTTTAGAGACGGCCTTGATGAAAATTTTCACTGCGAGACTCCGCTCGAAAGGCTGCACTTCAACGTCCGTCGGCAGCTCCTCTTCAAGCGCAATGTGCATGCACGCGGAAAGGCACCGTCTATGTACTTGTTTAGGGTTCAGGGTCTAGGGTTTAGGGTTTAGGGGATTCTGTTGACTACTGGCCTCGCTCCTATGCTACAAAAAAATGCTTTGGCTGCAGGCTCGCCAACCCTGAGCGACCGTCTCATTGACATCTGAGACCGCGCCGTGTGACATGCCAACATTCTGAGTCACTTACAGTGCTGGCCGGGCTGAACCTGTCCAGCGCCGCGAAGGCGGAAGCCTCAGAGGATAGCAAGGAAGGGGCCAAGGAGAAATATCGGAACTGCAAGGCCTTTCTACGGAGTGACGCGCCCCCACCCGAACCACAGCCACTACCAGAGTACCCGGGAGGCATTCTAGAACTCGGGGGCACCTAGGATCGAATCCATGCTAGGTAGCAACTTGCTCTGCGTTCCGCTGTGCTTTCGATCTTGTGGATGCCATGCCCAATGAAGTATCGGACACAGCCCAGAACGGGTAGAGCAGAGTGACAAAGTTCATTTACCAAATGTGATGCGACATAGACGGGCCACCAGGACCATGAAGGAATGCTACTCTTTCGTGAGGATGCTGTAGTATGGGGCTGGCACCCTGAACTCCGGGACCCGAAAATCAGAATCGTAATGCAGCGTCGGAGTTGTTACCAACAGCCCCCCAACAACCTATTCTGATTATTAAGACCCCTATATCCTATATCTCAAGAATCGAAGCCTCGTAGCAGTGCTGTGATCGACGGCAAAATTGGGCTGGTCGTCCTTGCAGGTGTGGGGCATCCCCGCAAGGCTTCCAGAGAGTACAAAAACATGCCCTCTGGATGCAGCGGCGAGGTATTCCGCTCCTGTTATTTGCCAAAGTTTTCTTGTCACCCCACGATGATTTTCCGGTGGGGTTCATACGCTCTAGCTCGCTCCCCAGTCTATAGACGGCTGATTGAAGTAGCTGCCGCCAGTGTTGACGACAGTTAGCGGCATGCTACTGGCTTTTGAAGTGCTGGCTTCGGGCGCAGAGGATTACGGGCACAGCCATTGAGCCACAGTACCGGTCAAGACTGCAGAGCCGGTGCCATGTGCACACGGGCTCAGGCACTACAAGTTATGACAACGTGCTCCTGACATGAACTTCAGAGTTAGGTGACCGCATGCCGAAACTCCTAGAAGCCCACTTGACCAGAGTTTCCCTGGAGCGCCGATCCGGACTGTAGCGAAGTCAGCGCTTGTCGCAGCCAAAGCGGTTCATCCTCGCCAGTTTGGGGCTCTTTGGGTTCAGGCCTTGAAGGTCCCTTAAGCCCTAAACCCTAAACTCCACACCCTAGCAGTCTATCCGCGTGATATGGTGCCATATTCTGCTACGCTACGTGGTATCGTTTTGTGCATCACCTCTGCAGCATCGCGCGCAAGCTTGACATGCTGCATCGTTTGCATGACACTAAACTCCTAAACTAGCTAGAACAGACAGGCTTCTGCATGGTTAATCTTACAGACGTTGCTTCTCATGCTCAACCGACTTTGTACATCGGGCTATTCCATTCTGTTCCGTTCTGCAAAAAACCTTGTGATAGGGGACACCAGCGCCATGGATAGGTTTTAAGTTTTGACTGCATCTTGTTCGATGCGGCTAGCATTCCCATGCCTGGTTCGGGTGCAAGTTGAGGCTTATGCGTGAAGAGAATTTCAAGTCCACAGCATCGACTCTCCCTCACCCCCCAAAGCTAAACCCTAAACCCTAAACCCTGAAGGCCCTAAAGCCTAAANNGTTGAGGGTTTAGGGTCTGGGGGTTTCGGGGTTGAGGGTTTAGGGGTTGAGGGTTTCGGGTCTGGGGGTTTAGGGGTTGAGGGTTTAGGGGTTGAGGGTTTAGGGTCTGAGGGTTTTGGGTTTAGGGCCCCGAAACCCAAAACCTTAACCTGGAGTCCAGATAGGGACTAGCAGTATTCCTCAGCCTACACGCATATACTTACAGTATATATCATATACCTCGAAACCCTGTTGTATAAGGCCACTAGAGCTCCAAGCTGACGATCTCAAAGCTTTCGGCATCTCCTCCCGGGCGCAGGGGTTCAGAGGGTCTAGGATGTGGAGGTTTTTAGTTTCTGGAGTCGTTCTCGGCGCCACTACTATTAAGGTATATATATATATATACACATACACATAAATTTGAGCTTAAGTTTCTGATGTCGAAGGCCCGGGTAGGATGACAGTTTTGATCCCTGGGCGCACCACTTGGGAGCGGTTGCGGCCCCCGGGGACCCACTGTTTTTTCCCAACCCTGTCGAGGTGTGCTCTTTGTTCCGTAGCTTCTTTCAGCAGCTTGCTGGCAAACTCGCAAGCGCCACTGCAGATCATGCTGCGCTTTTCTCAGATCTTCCAACATACCTTGATTGAGCAAAATATTGAGACTAGCTTCTAATCTATATTAGGCATATTGGATTAAGTAAATATTGAGACTAGCTTCTAATCTATATTAGGCACATTGGCAGATCTGGGTAAGATGTTGCCCTTGACCCCACCACGAGCCCGTGTTCGTGGCTGGCCAGAAGGGTGCTGCCTCCATGTGCCTCATGGCCGGGGAGCGAGGCAATACCCTGACATGGGAGTCTTTCAAATTTTCAGCCTTGAAAACAGATGCTGTATTCCTCAGGGCCCCAGGGCTCCTGGTTGTACTTGTATATAATGTACCCCAAAAGCCCTATTCTGATCTTGAGGACCTTATATGGGGACAGTTTACGTAGGGCTTTTATGTTTCCAATGCCAGTAGACTCATACTGCCAGATGTCGCCTGAAGCGTGCTCGCGCTCTTTCCCAGCATCGCTGTACGAAGCCCCAACAGGGCCCTCTATGTATGCAGACCTTTTCATCCCTGAGCCCCTTATCTAGAATATACAAAGATGCGCTCAATTTGAAGGGACTTCCAAACCGGCAACTACGCAGCGTGCGCAGTCTCGAACCGAGCCGGGATCTGCGATTTCAAAAAGAAGCACAGAATGGCGCAAGCCGCTTGAGCAAGACGAGGCCAACTCCTAAGCCCTCAAGTCGACTCTCAGACTGAAGAGCAAGACCTTAAAAGCTCAAGCCTCAGCAGGAATACCTAAACCTGGAAGCAAAGGCCCTAAGTTCGAATGACGCAGAACACGCTATAGCATCGCTAGAGACTGGAGAGTTCCTTTGCAGGACTTGCTCACAAAGTGCACGCTTAGAGCTGGGTGCAGGGCCGCTCGCTTGAGGGTCTCATGTCTTGAAAGCTTTGGAGTCGGATTTATCGGGTCTTAGGATCTAAGGTCTCGGGTGTACGGTCGGGCTTCGGGAATCGAGCGCAACGCGGCCCTCTCGTGCAGTCCTTCCCGACCGAGTGCAGCTGCAGGAGATTTTTTCTTGGCTGTTTGCATCTGTTTTTTTGCTGGTGATGGGCAAGCAATAGTCGTATCATCGTCAGCAAGATTTGGCGTAATATCTAGTAGAAGCCTTCTTTAGCCCGCGTGCACTATGATGATCAGATTTGAGTATTGCTACTAAACGGATCATGGGACTTAGTAAGTAGGGTTATAATTAGGGTAACTACACTTATAACCCCAATTAAGGGACTTATAACCTTACTTACTAAGTCCCACGATCCTTTAAGTATTGGAGCGGACGTGGTGCTCGCTTCTGTTACCCCTACCGAAGGCCTCAGACTCAGTGCCTACACCGAGGTCCCAAACGCTAGACCGTTGTTCTTAACCCCCGACCCAACGACCCAAGCCCGAAACCCCAGACCCCAAACCCTAAGCTCGAGATCCTCAACCCTAAGCCCAAATCCCGAGATCCTCAACCCTAAGCCCTAAGCCCTAAACCCTAGACCCGACACCCCAAACCCCAGCGCCCTGAGCCCTACATCTATCCGGGAAAACCCCTGAAGCCGCCAAGATGTCGAAGCTGTCGGAGAAGGGACCAGAAACTCCAAAGTTTCCTTGCTGGAGGATCCCTTTAAAGGCTGTAAGGTTTAGAGTTTAGGGTTTAGGGTTTGGGGTTTAGGGTTTGGGGTTCAGGGTGAGTTTAGGGTGTGGGGTTTTGGGTTTGAGGGTTCCGGGGTAAGATCTCACTCCACGGAAGCCCTAAACCCTAAACCCTAAACCCTAAACCCTAAACCCTAAACCCTAAACGAAGACGCTGGAGACTCTGGTGGAGCGGTGAACCGGCGCCAGCCGGACACCAGGAATAGCGGGACACGAAGTTCCATCCCGCCGAGTTCTGTGAGCAAAACCATCCGGCCTTAGGGTTTAGGGTTTAGGGTTTAGGGTTTAGGGTTTAGGGTTTAGGGTTTAGGGTTTAGGGTTTATGATGATAGCTTTAGTCTAATAAATACCCCCAAGCCCTATTCTAGTTCTTGAGGCCTACCACCCCCGCGTATGGGGGGTGGGTTCTACCCAAGTTATCAGACCCTAAGGTTCCCAGAGAGTGCGGCGCAGCCTAACAAGCTAATCTATGTAGGGGCCTTAATAATTGGAATAGGGGAATAGGGTTTTTTTTGGGGGTTCCTTATGATAGTTATAGTATAATATACCCCAAACCCTCTTCTAATTATTGAGGCCCCTACATTATCCCAAAACCGTACGCTACGCAATGCAGCGGCCTGCCCCATGAAATCCTCAAGAAGGCTGAAGTGCATTCTACTTCCAGACGTAGCGCGACAGTTCAGGGCAGGGTTTCGGGTTTCGGGCATGGAGATGCTTTTGGTCTCATCGCTTAGTCGGGTTTGGGATGTGGTTCAGGGAACATTGGGGTTTCGGGGCTTCTGGGTTCACAATGCCATGGAATGACGTGCTTAGTGCATAAGGCTTGGTTACCTCTTCGCACTGTAGGCTTTTGTGGCTTCGCTTCCGATAATACGCATGCGTCTCGGAATGCACGTCTTAGCCAGCTTCTGCTTGCTTGGCCTTAGCACACAATGGCCAGTCACGCCAAGCGCTGGTATGTGGCTGCAGCAAATAGCAGTAATACCAGTAGCATTTGTTATGGTGGCCTTGGGCCTACAGTCAATAGAGTCTCGTGGGGAGCGCAAAATTTGATGCTCAGCTGAGGCATAAACATTCATCTGCCTCAGCCATCAAGTACTTTGGGATTCTTCGATGGAAGGATGAGTGGGAAATGGTTGGGTTCCCATGAGAGTGACATGAGTCGGATCCCATGCTGCAGTGGGTCTCTTAGCCGCAAAGCTTGGCTCAATCATATTTTTGTACAGTCATGACCATACCGTATTTCTCATGGTACTCTCATGACATGATACGATATGATACTCACGTTATACCCAACGATAGTCGCGTGATATTCGTGTCGTACCCACTTGTCTCTCATATGATACCAAAATTATACACGTATGACACGAAACTTGTATTCACACGATGCTGGCATGACTCATCAGATTCTTCTTGTCCGTCTTGAAGATGTCTTGAAGAAGTTAGCTCAGTACCAAAATGCCGGTGCCATGGCCAGACAGCCCTACCACCATCAATAGGCCCGAAGATCGGGGAATCACCGTGCAGCAGCTTCGGGATTTGAAGCTGTTTTTGCAACGACTCTGCAAGACGGGGCAACTTAAGAAGGATGGCTGGGCCGTGGATTGGCACAGACTGAATCAATACCACATCAGTGAGCTGGTCCTGGTACCAGTCATTACACATCTCCACGCAAAGTGCAAGCTTGAAGGGCAACCGCGTCGATCCTGGGTGGAATTAGTGGCTTCCGGACCCCAGCCGCCTGAGATTCTTGTTAGTCACTCATGGGCTGGTCGTTTTCGAGACTTCATGGCGGTAGTAGATAACCTTCTCTTGGATAGAGGATGGAGTTCGGCCGCGAGGATTTGGGTTTGTACTTTTGCAAACTCCCAGTTTGGAGAGCATTTTGGCCCCACTCTGGAAGAGAGTCCCTTCTTCCATGCGATCTCATTGGCCAAGGGTACTGTTTTAGTCGTGGACAGGGATGCTCATTCGCTGACTCGAATTTGGTGTGGTCTCGAGCTCCATTTTACAGAGAAGCTGCGAAAGGATTTGCAGGTCTACACTCCAAGCGGTCGCATTGGATCAACACGCGTCACCTCTGGGCCTTTGGTTGAAGCCATCGCTTGTTGGGATGTCACTTCGTGCGAAGCTTCGCAGCCTAGCGATCGACGACAGATCCTCAACTACTTGGCACATCCCGCAAAAGAAAAGGATGGACTCTTGAAGGATGATAAAGGCAACCTGGTCTTCGAGAATGGCTGGAGAAAGGTCCTTGAAGACGATCATCATCAACCATGGTGGACCCCTTTGTCCTGCCACGGCCAGGCAAACAGCAGGACACGTGCCGATGGCAAGCCAGAGTACAAACATGAGACAGTGCTCTTCAAGCAGCATGCAGATGCATTTTCCAAACTGAATCAGCTTGTGCGTGACAAGGTCAAAATCGCTGCAAGTGCAACTGAAACCATTCGCAGTGGTCGTCCGTGTACGTTTGTGCCTATCCCTATTGAGCAGCGCGGTGTGCTGCTGGGCCACGTGCGTGCCTTTTTCAAGAGCTTGCGGCTGGAGATCCAGGATGGCACCCACTTGGACTGGGGCACTGTTACTACCCGAACTGTGGTCCATGAGATACTGGAGAAGCGCTATTCTGATACTTCGTATGCAGAAACAGTGAATGCTGGTCCAACTTGTGCAAAGTATGTTATTGAGCACATGTGGAATGGGAGGTTTTCTGACCTTGAAGCAGGGATTGAATGGTTTGCAGAAGCCAGGCAATTAAACGATCTCTCTGCCATCTGGCTGGATGTTCTTTGCGCTCGATGCGGCAACGTTGCCTGCCAAGTAGAGGCGCTTAAGGAAGGAGCCGGCTTTCGCAAGAATCGCGATTCGGATGGCCGGGCTTTTCTTTGGCCAGGGCATGGGGTAGAGATCAACCGTGCTTGGTTTATGCACGCGCTCCACGTCACTCGAACATCTGCAAAGAGCATTGATTTTGTAAGTTCCATGGGGGCTGTGGCGTGCAGCGTTGCCTTTCCGGATGGCTCATGGGCGTTGGGAAGCTTCGATGTGGGAATTGCAAATCAACTCTTGTACTTGGATGCCAGTCAGAGCAAGGCTGACCGTCAGAAAGACGTTGATTATATCATCGGTGTCCTTGGCTCTGCGAAGGGTGGTTTCAATCGTTTCCATCAAAGACTTCGTCGTATTGCAGTAGGGCCCGTGCTTCGTGATGCTGCTGCACGTGGCAGGCCTGAAGATCTGGCGCAGATTCTGCAAGTTTGTGCTTCATCTGGTCTGGTAATCAACAGCAGCTCACTTGGAGGCAGCCTAGGAGAAAAGGCGACACATGTGGCTGCAGCTGGTGGTCATGTTGAAATGCTGGAGGCTTTGCTAAACTTGGCTGCAGATCCTAACGCACAGGATCACATCAATGAGACGCCCCTGCATTATGCAGCCTTCAGCGGACACTTGGATTGTGTGAAATTGCTCCTGTCTCGGAGTGCTAACATTTGTGCAGAGTCAGCCTTTGGAGAAACTCCTTTGGATGTCGCTGCCGATAATGTGGCCGAGTTCTCCGGAGTGGAGACCGGAAGGATTTGCACTCTCTTGGAGATTTGGGAGGGGCATCCATAGCTCACTTGCTTTACGAAGAGGGTTATTGGCCCCGGGCCGAAAGCTTGTTACGTCGACGCTGAAAAGCAAATTCCAACACTTCAAATCCAAAGTTGTTTCCGGAGCTGCCACGATGTCTCGGCGTTCGGCTTTAGTTAATTGTCTTTCCTGAGTGAAGCTGCGTGCCTGCTGGAGGTCTTGGCGAGTCCCCGCCCGTATGCAGCGTGTTACTGTTGTCGATGTTCTGTGCTTTCATGCCCAACGAACGAACCCACAGCACCCGAGACGCCACAGCTCAAACACCTGCAGAACACTCCAAACGAATAATCCTAAACCCCAAAGCCTCGAACCAATAATCCTATTCCCAAGACCCTGAACCCTCCTAGCTCCTGAACTTGTTCTCTTCTACAGTGCAAAAAATGGGTTGTAGGTTCAAGGCAGCTATAGTTGGCGGCGTGCGTGACGGTGACAGTGGCGCAGTGGTGGTTGGAGTTGCATGGTTTCTGAAGGCTCCAGCAGTAGACAAAGAAGAGACGAGATCATGGAGATCCGATGTTGGAGATCATGAGCGTGATGGGTTTGACATGCTTGTCCAACAGGTTGATGGGCGTGTTGGGCACTTTGAATTGGTGCCTCACGACGTGCGGAAGAGACGGAGCTTTAAGAGAAAGGGGCTTTTCGTTATCAAGTAGACACCATGGTTTTTTGGTCTCAGGACTTGGAGTTTAAGGGTTTTCAAGCGTGCCTTAATTGGCCTAGAGGTCCAATGAGAGCCTTTCGAGCGTGCCCATGGCATGCAGCGCTGCGTGCCCAGGGCCACAGCGACTTTTCGCTGAGAGGTGGGCTAGGGTTTACGATGTAGGGTTTAGGATTTAAGGTTTAGGGTGTAGGGATACTGCTTATCAAAGCAGGGAATTTGATTGAAAGCCGTTGTAGGCTTTCCGTGAGGATCCTTGTTGCAATCCTTCTGGTAAGGCCGGCAGGGCAGAAGTGAAGGTAAAGTTAATGAAGGCAGCGAATATATTGAAGAAGGGGAAAACCCACCCGGCAGGGCTCCGTACTACCATCGTAGTACCGCACGTGCTGAAACCTTATCAATTGTTTGTCCTATATCATATAAGAGCAGCTTGCCACTGTCCGGGCTTTAAACTCGATGGCCCCACAAAACTCAGCCAAAATTCATTCCCATTATGTGGACCCCTCAGTACTAAGATCAGCCTTAAGGCCTTTATATTCAGATCCTTTTCCTAGTAGTTGCGAGCCTCAACCCACGCTTATTCCCGGGCGAAGTTCATGAGCCAGTACATTACCCTTAAGCCTTTTTAAGACCACCCTAAACCCTAAATCCTAAGCCCAAACCCAAAGACAACAACCCTGAACCCTAAGACCCAAAGCAAGACCGGGAGCTTCCGTGGACGGCTGGGAAGCCCGGAAATCCCGACATCACAGCCTCGAACAAACATTGGCTCGACTTTAGTGTTTAGGGTTTAGGGTTGAGGGTTTAGGGTTGATTTGAGCGCTGGGAAGTTGGGCTTCGAAGTTCTACGCCTGAGGGTTTTCAGGATGTATTTTCAGGATGTAGCGTTTGGGGAAACCGCTTACAGCAAACCTTAAAGCCCAGCTGGCTTTCGGCTCTGATTTGGGTGATCCAATGTTGCTGGTATAGTTCACCCTAGTCCCAAGCCCTAAACCAAAAACCTCAAATCCTAAAGCGACCTTCATCAGCATATGATCCTCTGGGTAGACCTTTTGAGACATTTTATATTTGTACTTCTGTGCTTACTGTATTGGGCCGAAGAGGATCTTATTTACGAGCAAATTATTCAATTACTTTAAAGGGCCAGCCTAGCCCTAAGCTGTAGGGTTTAGGGTATAAGGATTAGGGGCTTAGGGTTTAGGGAGTGCTAGGGCAGTTTTTGCGCAGCCAGGTCTGGCTGGACTTGCCGCAGCCTCGGCGACTGCCGCGCTCCTCACGAAGGGCCGGGCCCTCTTTGAGGATTTTTCTAAACCCTAAACCCTAAACCCTAAACCCTAAACCCTAAACCCTAAACCCTAAACCCTAAACCCTGCTTGAAAGGGTCATGGATAATGTAGGAACCTGATTGAGAAACCCTGGTCCTGCAACCCCAAAATTGTGGGGCTCATATAAAGAACCCTAGTAAAGATCCAAGATTTCTGAATCAGGTTCCTACATTACCGTAGTTAGAGCGGGTCTGGAGACATGTGATGCTGGTTTGGACAGATTGTCTTCTGATAGGGTTGCGGCAGGATTTTGGTGTGGGTTCATTGTTGTTCAAAGATTTCTGGTGGCCATGAGAAGGTTGCAAAGTAGGGCCAAGGCGCTTGTCCACATACGGGAAGGTCCTTGTGCCGAAACCTTCTAAACCCCGAAACCCTAAACCCTAAACCTTGGGTAGTACCTACACCCTAAGCCTTCACGCTGCACCCTGCAACCCTGAAGCCTTGAACCCTAGACCTCACACCCTCAACGCCCCATCGGGCCTTAACCTAGGCCATAAACCGAAACCCTAAACCCTAGACTCTAAAACACTAGAACGCTAAACCCTGAAACGCTAGACTCTAAATGCTGACATGCTAAGCCCACAATCCTACAACCCCAAACTCCAAAACCTTCAAACTCTAAATCCTAACCCAAGGTGACACGGACCAAAGAAACTGGCGCGTTGCCAGATGCGACGACACGGAGGCACCGCAACTGTGAAAGCTGGGCTTCGCGTCCAAGTAGTCACGGTAATATCTGTTTGGACAAGAGTTGTATGAAGGTTCCATACGGCTTTCGAGAATGGTTCAAAGGCTTTCTATATCGGTGATATAAGGCTTCTACAAGGATATGTGTGGATAGGAGAGAATCGTTGCTTCAGTGATTATGGCAGCAGTTGCTATCAGTTTATTTTCAGACAATGGCTTCAGCAGGATCATCTTTGCTGCACATGTTCGAAGTGGCACGAACACTACACTGTAGCGAAATCATGCTCATAGCACTTTTTTATGATCATACTGGAGCTGGCACTACTGCTCTGATGAGATTTGTAAGGGCAAGAGCGTTTAGGGTTTAGGGTTTAGGGTAGAAAATGCTAACGACAGCAGCAGCAATGACACGAAGCATTTGGTTGCGAGCAGGTCTTGGCGCAAGGCAGATAAGATTATGATGTCGGCACGTGTGAAGCACGTCGCAACAGCTTGCGAGTGATCAGCAGTAGTCCTAGAAGCCACAGCCACAAGGCAGCAACCAGTGGATTTAGCACTCCCCATGCGAAACTGGATTCTCGTAGGGGAGTTTGATTTAAGTTGCCATAATGAGGAAACCATATTATTCCTATAGATCCCCTATTCCTGTGGTAATTTTTAATCCAATTCCTTACCAAGAACCCGGGGGAGTTAAGGTTTGGCTTCTTCAGGCCGCTTCAGGACCTCCCGAATTGGAAGGACCCTGCAGTGTGCTTTGAAAAACCTTGAAACACTGCACTGGCGGCCCAGAGCCAGAGAGTCTTGCTCATCATTGCCACAGACAGCAAGCCGCAGTGGGGTCGGAGGGTAGCCGTCACAGAAGTTTTGTTGGTTCGGTGGTGCTGCCGCTGATGATCCTGAACACGCAAGCCCAAAACCTTAAGCTCTTAAGTGCAAACACAGGGTCACCCGAAAGAGTGCAAATCAGAAGGACGGATTCTGAGCTTAAGGTCGGAAGCCCCGAGCTGATCCTTAAGCCACTGCAACTACAGCTGAACTCACAGGCTGGTATCTTCGAGAAAGCAACCATGGCAACCATGTAGGATTCGGAGTTCGCAGGGACATGATGTCCACAATCCTGAAGCCGAAAGCCCTAAATCCTATACCATGAACCTCGAGACCTTGACCCTGGTCCGCTCAAGAGGTGCAGCCGCATCTTCCACAATTTCGCCCGCCTCACCTGGCGGCCACTGTGTTTGAAAAGTCTGGGCGGTTTGCAAAACACAGAATTTGTCACGGCTACTGTCTTTTGTTGCTTTGGTGCTACTGCTGTGACTATTCCTACGAGTACAACTGCAATTAGTATTACTATTGATATTGTCACTGCTGCTACTACTACTACCACTACTACTACTACTACTACTACTACTACGACGACGACGACGACGACGACGACTACTGCTACTACTCCTGCTGCTGCTGCTGCTACTACTACTACTACTACTGCTGCTACTACT
>CAJNDV010035895.1:9681-22181 GCA_905221635.1 Symbiodinium sp. CCMP2456
GGGAGGGATACCATTGGGGGGGGGGGAGGGGGGTCGGTGAACCGAGAACCGGGATCATATATTATACTCTACTCTACTTTACTATGCTATGGTATGAAGGTAATCCCAGAAACCTTCTGATGATTCAGGCCCCCCATACTATCTCTTCGAAGCCACGCAGCCGGGCATGTGGGGCCGGTCGCAGCACGGTGAAACGGCCTTCGGGAGAAGGCTATGGGGTGTCCACAATAGGAGAGTTATGAGAGGTTTAGGATATGAGTTGTGATTAAGGGTTTGGGAGAAACCAGAAACCCGGTAGTCGAATCAGGGACACACTCATCACCTCCGTCGGAGTTTTCGTGTTTTTCAAAAACAAAACGAAGCGCGCCATGCAACCAAAATCCGGAGTGCAGTCACCATCATCTTCTTCACAGACACCATCACCAAGATGAGCAGCATCCATTGACCAAGCATCATGGACCTGTATCTGGTCAGGCAATATAGTGTAACAAGCAGTGTATATATATATATATATATACATTATTCAACCAGCTTGTCCTGTATAAGATTGAAGTTATAAGATAGATATATTCATGATACAAAATCTTGCCCGAGTCTACGGGAAACTAGGGTGCGTGGACAGAGCCGCGTGGCTTCACCAAGTCCGCAGCGTGAAGAGATGTCAGACATATTCGGCTCCCTCTTGTGCACGTTTTAGGGTTTAGGGTTTAGGGAGTTTAGGGTTTAGGGTCTGTTGAATTCGAACCTTGGCCCTGGCAATGGCGACTGCAAGCCCTTTGCAGGCGGGATATCCAGAAGCAGCCAAGGCGCTCTGCCCCGTCAAACAGGCCCAGATCGCGCTGCCCAGCGAGGTGGGGGTTCCCGATAATAGGACAACCTAACATAGTATCCCAAATAATAGGATCCTGATCATAAAGACCCCAAGATAAGGTATCCCTTATTCTCGGAAACTCCCAGGTGGTGGAGTACCGCGTGCTGCAGCGCAGCTTAGTGAAGCGGCCGGGCTCCAGCCCCACAGGCCCGAAAACAGTGAAGCTGACAAGACCTGTGGGTTCCGTGATGTTCACCACTGGTCGTACCTGGACGGGGCCACAAGGAGGGGAGTGACCCGAAGCACTAAACCCTAAAACCCTAAAACTCTAAAACCCTAAAACCCTAAAACCCTAAACCCTAAACCCTTAAACCCTAAACCCTAAAACCCTAAAGCCCTAAACCCTGAAACCCAAAAACCCTAAAACCCTAAGCCCAAAAGGAGGGGAGTGGGTGGAGCTCGACAGCTTCGTGGAAAAGCCGGGATGGCTCTTGGTTCAAGGCCCGGGCTTCGGTATTCCTGGGCCTTTGCTCCAGCCTCCAGATCCCATTACTATAGGGGCTTTTACATGATTACTTATAGTATTTTGGGGGGGCTCCTTATCAAGTATTTTTTGTATAATATAAAGCAAAACCCTAGTCTAATTATTGAGGCCTCTTATTTTACTTCAGTTGTAAGCCTTTTCTATTATGCTTTTGTTGCTCAGGGATGATAATGTGTACGGGTTTAGCGTGGTGTTTTTCGTATGTGGCAGTTCTCTAAAAAGGCGCATTTTTCGGGTCCTTTTTTGCAAGGATGCCGTGTTATTTTGGGTGACCTGAAAAGGGCCCCTGATTCAGAGAACGACCCATGTGAAGCTTGAAGCAGATTCTCAATGTCCTGACAGCCCAGGCGCGTAAAGCCCGGCGAGGCTCCGCCCCTGCTTCTGCGTGTCGCAAAGCCGGTGGAGATCGGCTGTGCCCGGGAAGAGGAGGGAATAACAATACTAAGTATATCGAGTTTAGTAGTTCTAGAATATTCTAAAGTGGACAATCGTATATGATAACTGACTGTCCTAGAATCTAGAAGAGGAGCGGGAGATGCGGGAGATTGTCGTCAGTCCCACTGCGAATGTCCGAGATGCGAAGGAATGGATCGCCCTGATCTTCGGATTGTCGGACCCCCGTAGGATCATCGTGGGAAAGCCGACTGATGCCAGAACTCGTGCTGCTGTAACGGGCGCCGGATTTCATATCAAGTCTTGCGATGGGCTGCTGGATGACGAAACATCCATTGCTGATGCTGGCTTCTCTGACGGCGATGAGACGCCTAGCTGAAGTTGAATAATTATAGTGTCTTGACATGATAACCTGCACTTAAAAAACAGGGCCCCCAAAGATAGTAAAACCCATGTCCTTAACCCCCTTAAACCCACGCCTAGCCAAGACTAGACCCCAAGCCCAAATGCTTAATCCGAAACCCTAAAACGCCAATCCCAAATCCTAAACCCCCAAAAAACCCTAAACCCAAATCCTGAAGCCCAAGCCCAAACCCCTGACAACCATAAATAACCCCAAGCCCGAACCCTAAACCCCAAGCCCAAACCCCAAACACAGAAGCCCTAAAAACCTTACTGTAGACGCATAAAAAGTACTTGAAGCATTATAATATCACTAGAAAGGAGCCCAGAGCCCTATTCCAATTATTCAGGAAGCAAATTTAGAGCCCCAGAGCCGAGACTCTGCTACGTCTACACCGGGGATCTGGAGAAGAGCTACGAGGGAAAGGATCGTCATCTGGGCTCCCCAGTAGTACTTTGGGGTTTGCTTTGGGGTTTGGGGTTTAGGGTTTAGGCAATAGGTTCCCCAGTAGTACTTTGGGGTATAGGGTTTAGGGTTTAGGAAATAGGTTTCCCAGTAGTACCCTTTTGCAAGTGTTCTTCCTTTTTGGGATCCTTGTTGAATCCAAAAGGGTTGAGGGTCTCAGGATTTTGGGGGTCTTAGTAAATTAAACAGGGGCTTCAGGGGTTTAGGGCTTCAGGTTTTACGGCTTGAGGGCTTGAGGGCTCAAAGGGCTTTTGGGTTGTCGAGTGATTGGGTTTAGGGTTTTAGCATTTAGGGCTTTAAGGTTTTAGTGTTTGGGGTTTTAGGGGCTTTTGGGTTTACAGTAGAAGCCAGAAAGTTGGAACATCATTATCCCCATGCTCTCAAGGTGAAGCAGACGGAAAGCAACAATCATCCCAAGTCCATGTTCCACCTTTCTGGAGCTGAACCCTAAACCCTAAACCCTAAACCCTCCTTGCCCTTGAGCCTTCCCGGAGATTCCTGGATTTTCGCCATATAAACAAAGGGCCAAGCCGAGTGCCAACCCGGAGACTCAGAGTGCTTGTGGACTTTGGACTTGACTCTGGCTGCTGAAATCTTCGCAAGTGTATCAAGCTTGATCTATGACCTGACCATCCAACAAGAACCCTGAGCCCTGGACACTAAGCCCAAAAAGAACAGGAACCCTGAACCCTAAACCCTAGACCCAAAAAGGAAAGGAACCCTAAATAAACCCTAGACCCAAAAAGGAAAAGAGTTCTGAACCCTAAATCAACCCTAGACCCAAAAAGGAAAGGAACCCTAAACCCTAGACCCAAACAAAAAAAGGAACCCTGACCTCTAAACCCTGAACCTAAGCGCTCTTCTGTGCTGGCTGCCCTTCTCGGCTGCCCTTCTCCTCGGAACTTACCCTAAATCCTAAACCCGAAACCCGAAACCGGCTGTCAGGAGCCGGAATGGGTTGGGAAGCTCGGCGTCGCGCCGAAACCCAAGGTTGGAGACACCCCCTGAACCCCTTAAGCCCGAAACCCGAATGAATCCTTAAGCCTAAAGCATTATTATAAAGCTCTCAACACCTTATAAACCTTAAGACCAATTCCCTGGTCTAACGAAGGCTGGAAGAGCTCAAGGGGCACTCGCAGTGAGTTTGTTTGCTCTCATCTTCTCGGCCTATGACCTTACATCCTACCCACATGGGCAGTTCTCTAAATTAGGGTGCCTCTTTAGGTCCCAAACGTCGTACGGCAGCCTTGTAGGGACCCTAAATTAACAGCGACCCCAATTCCCCAAACCCTAACGGGACCCTAATTGAGAGAACTACCCATATGACTCGGGAACTCTCGGTGTCAACTGCTTCATCCGAGTCTAAGTATTTAGGGGTTAGGGGTGTGCGGTTTGGGTTATGGGGTTTAGGGTTTAGCGTAGGTATTTGATTTAAGATCTGGACGAATTCAAGCAGCTTGCGTTTGAAGCCTCCCTGTCTTTTGCGATCCTGGCCACATCCAGCAAGTTTATGGTGGTCTATGGGTCCTATGAGTTCGCACCAGCGCTAGATTGATTAGCAAACAAACAGATGACTCTTAGGGGGAGGGGGCACGCTTAAAACCCAATGCTGTCAGATGACGACTCTGTCTTCTTAAGCTAAGAAGGACCTTCGCCACCTTGTGTGCATTCAGCTGTTCAAGGTAGTATGGTCAACAACAGCCTGTATCTTTAGTTCACTGGCCTGCTGCAACAGTTAGAGCTCACTGCAACTACAGAGAGTCGGTATCAAAAGATAGGATCACAAGAACAGCGTTACAAAGTCCGAGCAGTTCCCAGTTTTTATTAGGCATTGAGACCAGTCACATGGTTAGCTGCCATCGCGCAAGGGTCCCGAAAGCATGTAATACAGGGGCCTTAATAATTAGAATAGGGTTTTGGGGTTCCTTCTTAATAAGGAACCCCTAAAAGCTTGTTCGAATTGCTAAGGCCCCAAAACCCTAAAACCCTTATAGTAGCCCTATATAGAACCCTCTGAGGAACCCTTTACAGGAACCACCAAAGCCCTATTCTAAGTATAAAGGCCCCATACTATCCTCAAGCGAAGAGCCAGGAGAAGGCATGTCTCCTCTCCTTAGCCTATTCCCTCCAGGATGTCCCCAACAGATGCTCAGGGGTTTAAAGCTTTAGCGTTTAGGGTTTTGTAGGCTTTAAAGTTTAGGGCTGTGAGGTTGGGGGAGTTGCTGGTGTCAGGGTTTTGGTTTGAAGCTTAGGGGCTAGGGGTTAGGACATGAGCCTGAAAAAATGGAAAGATCTTGCCAACACATGGGTAGTTCTCTAAATTAGGGTCCCCTTTTAGGTCCCCAATATAGTACGGCACCCTTCTAAAAAGGACCTGAAAAGGGACCCTAATTTTTGGAGAACTAGTCATATTCGCGTAGATCTTTATGCTGCACTATCCCCCCAAAACCCTGTTTGCTTTTCTGGAGGCCCCTATAGACATTAGAGGTACCTTGTCTATAGTTCGAGGCCCTGAAGGATACCCCCCCAACCCCTGTCTGGACCCCAAATAACCCAGCTTATCGGGCCTCATGCTGATTAATTCACATACGTCCTTCAAAAAAAAAAGGTTGCTTCTTCGGGGTACGGGTACCCTAAGACCCTAAACTATCCCCAAACTCCTAACCCTTAAATTCCTAAACCATTCTAGAAAAACCCTAAAACCCCAAGCCTCAAACCCCTAAACGCTAAACCCAAAACCCGCACCCCAAGCCCCAAATCCATAAACTCTAAACCCACAACCCGTATTCGGAGAAGGGAGTTTCCGAAGATAGGAGATCCTAATTTAGTACCCTGAATCGGGGTTTAGGGTTTAGGGTTTAGGATCCCTATTATAAGGACCCCAAAATAAGGTACCTTGTTTTCGGAAACTCCCATATCAGCTCCTAAACCCTAAACCCCTAAACCCTAAACTCCCATATCAGCCCCGGGCGGTTGAAAGAAAGTGCCCAAGAGAGCAGGCCGCCAAGCTGCCGAACTCCCAGCTTCTCGGAGCGATCCTCCCGGGTTTCGGGGTTTAGCGGTTCATAAGGGGTTTAGGGTTTATAGGCGTTTAGGGGTTAGGGGCTAGGGGTTCAGGGGTTTAGGGTTTTGGGGTATAGGGGTTAGGTGTATAGGGTTACGGGTTTATCCGGGTTTAGGGGTTAGGGCTAGGGGTTTATCGGGTTTAGGGGTTGGGTTCTTGTTTCTGTGCTTTCTGCTCAGGGATCCCCTATACAGCTGTGAAGAGAGCCGAATACCCCTTAATTAAGGAATATGAAATCATATTCCATATTTAAGGGGTATTGGGCTCTCTGGGTGTGTAGTATAACTCCACTCCCCCTTCAAGGGCCCGAGCCCATGATGTGCGCATTCGGCGAGCTGTGAGACCACATTGCGTCGACCCCTGCAGCCCTAAACCCTAAACCTTAAACCGTGCCTGTGGACGCTAAACATCCCTCGACTTGAGTCCGAAAGACATCTCGACACACAATCTGGCACACTTGACTGCTTGGCAGGGTCTAGGGTTCCTCTACAGGGTTTCTACAACTTAGTTCCCAAATACCCAACCTTGAAACTTTTAGGGTTCTTATAATTTAGTAGTAATCTAAAAGTTTAACCTGTTATTTCCCTGGCTTATTGGGGAAGTAAGATAAGGGCTACCGCAAGGGTGCATCTGAGGCGGACCGACGAGATTCCCGAGCTGTCTGTCCATTTCGAGGCATCTTGGAGGGGTTTAGGGCTTCAGGGTTTGAGGAACCAAAGTCGTAGCTCTGTGGCTGAAGGCCTCGCGCTTTCAGAGCTTCGCATAACTGATGCTACACGAATTAGGGTTCATTTAGGGTTTCTTGATTTGAACCGTGACTCTTCAGGCTTCGAAAACCCGGTAAAGGCTGAGAGGTTGACGACGGAAATTCGGTCGACGGGTCTTCTACTGGATTTTTCCTGCACTACATGTTGCAAGAAGCAGTGAAACAGAGACCAGTAGAAAACTAGTTACTTGTAGCGACTGAAGAGCGTAACATAGTAATATGGCTCCTGTCAGAGTTGGAGAAGGAGTAGCAGGTCTGCACGTATTCATATAGTCGTTAAAGCAGCAGCATCAGCAGCCAACAGCAGCAGCGGAAAGTAGCGCCAGGAGGTGGAGGAGCTTTCCGAAAAAAAGGTACCGGTATCAGCGTCGGCTGACAGCAGAGATACAACTGCGATGAGCATGACGGCGTAGAAGCTGATAGTGATGAAGATGATGTTACTTTGGCGGACGACTGACGACACTTACAACGATGGTGTTGTCTTGACCCCGGCGCAGGTCATAACGTGGGTGCTGATACTTAAGCCGTGCCAAAGGTTCTCCAGCTCGCTCCCTCCACCGCGAGGGACCAAATCAAGCAGCTTTGTTGCAGAGATGTTGGGGATGTGACGAAGCCGAGAAGAGTTGCCCATGCATGTTAGGGTTTCGGGCTTCGTGACACCCAGATTCCCACCTTATATGTTGTCAAGGTTACGCCACTTTGCGAGCTTGGAGCCTTCGCGATGTTGACTTCGAAGCTGTGCCTTTTCTGTCTGTCAAGTGTGTTTCAGTGAGGCCCTATGAACCCTAACCCGCCAAGCCTCAATACCCGAGAACCTCGAAACCTCCAAACCCGAAAAGCCCAAACCTCAAAACCCCAAAATCCGCAAGCCCCAGACCTTAAAACCCGAAACCCGATAAACCCGAAAACATCTCTAAGGCGGCAGTACCGGCTGTTGGCTTTAGAGCGTCTTGGCAGCATGGAGCTATTATAGGGGCCTCAATAATTACCTATACAATTTTGAGGGGGGGTTCCTTATTATAATTACAAATTATAGTATATAACCCAAAACCCTATTCTAATTCTTAAGGCCCCTACGTTATTGGGATTTGGGGCTCAGCGTCTGTGTCTTGAGACTCAAGGTCCCCTACAAGCCCTAAAGCCTGTCTAATGTAGACACCGAGGTTCACGAGTTGGGTTTTGGGTTTAGGGTTAATGGAAACAGTATCCCCCAAAAATTATTTTAGTAGACTCTGCTACGCCATATAACCCTAATCTTATCATAGAGCCCTTCTAAAGACCCCTTCAAAGTGGCACAACACTCTTTTGGAGTTTTGGGTTTTCGAGTCCAGCAAAACCCTTTTTTAAGGCACCCCGAACCCCGACAAGCACTGGAATCCCAACGTTCAAGCTCTCAGATGCCATCCTGACAAACATCCTGACGACGCGGAGGCGGCCACCCGACGGTTTCAGGAGGCCCCCCGCCCGGTTCGAAAGTGTCTCAATTAGGATGACTGGGGATGGATCCTGGTAGCTATCAGCTCTCGTTGTCTGCATGCGCCGAGGTGAAATCGGCTTTTGAAGCCATTCGGGATGCACTTCATCTTTGATGTACGCAAGTTCGGCAGCCCACGACCGACGCTGGCGCTGCTTTGCCGGATAGACAGTGCTGCCACTATGCCTCTGCACCCAAGCATCGACGATTCAGATTTAATTGTCTTTTGTGCGCCTGGGATGATCTTTCCGAACGAAATGGCGGGTTCCTCTGCCAGACGAGATTGGAGAAAGACTGTGATTCTGCAACGTATTATGGTCTTTATGTCATCCCAATATGGTCCTGGCTATATGGTTTAGACGGTTCCCTGAGACCCTAAACCCTAAACCCAACCCAGGCGATCATGGCCACGTTCGCTGTCAAGGCCAGGATTTAGGTTACCATAACAGGGATCCATAGTGAATAATAGTGTTTCTTTATTCTGGTAAGTTAAATCAAATCCTTGAACAAGAATCCAGGAATATTGCTGGCCTTCGTTGCGCAGACCTCGTTGGCCTGAAGTGCTTCCCCTTCGTTGGCTTGATGGCCATTGGCGATACCTTCAGTGATCTTGCGGAGTACTACAAGATTGGGTTTGAGACCAGGCTTTTCGTTCACGACATCACTTGGGCAGTGGCTTGGTATTGCGGGGGGAACGATTGCCAATTGGTTCCGCGAGAAGCAGTATAAGCTGTACATCGCAATTGGCTATTCGCACGAAAGGGCCTGCGGCTTTGTGCCCAAGTCTCACAAGTGCAAGGATTGCTCTGATGAGAGCTTCGGTTCCATTTGTTTTCGAGGTTTTCATGTGTTCTCCAACAGTCTTCTGGGGAACAAGAGCGATAAAGCAGAAGCTTGAAAATTATACCTTAAACCCTAAACCCTAAACCCTAAACCCTTGAACCCTAAACCGGTGTTCATTGAGGCGAGCAAGGAAGAGTTACGTGCCGGTGGAAGAGACACCCTGCAAAACATGCCCCAGAGGCATTTATCCGCTGCCCTGGTTTCTGCGCAGCTTCTCGGCAGATTCAACTACGGCGTCACATGAGAAATGAGGCGCCGCTGCTGGCATTTAGGAAGAGGTGGTTCGACCCGTTGCCGCATGACGGAGCATTGCTTGTTCGTGGCGAGCTTATTATCCAGCAGGTTCTCAATGCCCTATAGCGTATGCAACGCTATCTGTCTTGCTATGAACGCGAACGACTGTCTGCGAAGATGATGAACTTTAAGGATGAGAAGCTTTGGGAGCTCAACTTGGCTGGAGCAGGCAACCATCAGAGAGGGCTTTTTATTCCCAGTTTCAGTTCCGAGGCAGAGAGTATCGACGAGTACTGCAGTTGGATGTGCAAAGTGCTCTTGGGGACCGACATGGCGGTGAGGTGTTGTTTTCGGAACTGATCTCAGCAGAGATTCGATTTGCTGCAGGATGGCCACCAGCTATCTATCTATCTCCCCCCTCGGTTTTGGAAAGACGGTTTCCGCCCGGCTGCTTCTGCTGCCGAAAAGGGCATTGCGAAGTCCGCCCAATCGAAACACTTCTCATGCGGGATGACAAAGGTGCAGGGTTCGGAGTTTGACAGGACTTGCTTACATTTTAGGGCACAATAGGATGGGGGGGGGTATAGAGTTTAGGCAATCTGTGTGCGAATTCTCATCGACGACGTGTGTTGGCATGTCTATAGTATACTAGTAGGGTATGACATACTGTTCTGTGTTATAGTATACCATGGCATTGCTACGTTGCCTGGAGCACATTGTGGTGCGGGCCCACGAACGGGAGATGAAGAGACCAGAAAGCAAGTTCCGACACGCGCTCTTCCTTTCGATTCCTCGCAGGTCGCCTGTATCATGCACGGCTGTAGTAGAATCACGAAGGTACCTATAGTCTCCATTGTAGTTCCTTTTTTGGTTTAACCAATTATAAATTATATATTAAGGATTTTAGAAGCTGTCCCCAAAAAAGAACTACAATGGAGACTACAGGTAGTGTTCCGGCAAGGATGCTGGCATCCAAAACTTTTACCGGTTCCTATTCACTACGTTATGTATGTATGCAGGACAGTAGTTAGAGTCTCTCTTGTTTTTGTTCTTTCTTTCCGTGTTTCTTCCTTCGTTTATCTCTCTCTCTCTCTCTCGCCCGCGCTCTCTTCGTATATAAGAGACACTTACTTAAATACATATATGTTTAGGCATTATCTTGTGTATGCATTTGTCTTGCCATGTTGTCCAAGGCGCGAGCTTGCGATGGGCGGGCATCGGAGTATGAGCTGTACCACGCGCTCCCGGCGTGTTTAACCCTAAGCCCTGCACCGCTTCAGTGGCCGTGTTTGTTTAGGGTTTTGATTATAGGGTTTAGAGGGTTTATGCCTCAAGGGGCCCTAAACCCGAAATTCTGGTCATGCCACAAAATAAGTTCATGACTTGTGAGCCCAGGGTTGGCGGACCCTCGTCGGGTCTTAATGAAGATACACGGTTTTTTTGTTAAGATACACGGTTTAGGGTTTAGGGTTTATGATACTCGCCTGCTTTAAACTTTAGGGTTTTGTGCTGGTTGCTGGAAGAGTTTCATGAGGGTGGTGTAAGGTTGTGGGAGTTTCTCCAGGGTTTCCACAGAGTTTCCGGTGTGATTGGTCTTCCTTCGGGTGGCACCTGAAGCCAAAATCTTGGGGCATGCCAAAAGCCCGACATTCTGTCCCTGAGCACTGAACTCCGGCGAGCCTCTCCCGGTAAACACCTCAACCTCCCCAAACTCTAGGCCTAAGTTCGAAACCCTACGACGTAAATCCTAAATCCTACAAAGCCCTCGGCCTAGACCCTTTAACAGAAAAGTATAAGGGTATGAACTATGCAACAACCCTAAACCCTAAACCCATGGCCGTAACAACGAAAAGCCATAGCCAGGCCTTTGCATCCAGCCGCTTTCCCCGGAAAGCCTCTTGGTTTCTGATCTTCCTGGACCCTCTACACCCTTGAAGAGTTTTGGGCTTAGGGTTTTCTGAGAAGCTCGATACTTCCAACCGCAATCATAAGCATTGTGAGTAGACATATTATCCAGCTCATATGTGTCATATGACATCGCCAAATCTTTTTTGATCGTGGTTGCATGCTTTGGTTCTCCTGGTTGCTGGCACTGCGCTTTCCAGCGGGTCCCTGTTGGTGGCGTGTAATGGTGAAAGGGTTATAC
The DNA here is from genome assembly GCA_905221635.1 of Symbiodinium sp. CCMP2456. Taxonomy (NCBI): domain Eukaryota; class Dinophyceae; order Suessiales; family Symbiodiniaceae; genus Symbiodinium; species Symbiodinium sp. CCMP2456. The sequence continues at coordinate 20,825 of CAJNDV010035895.1, forward strand.
TTGGAGGTTCATGGCTAGTTATAAGTAGGATTATAAGTAGGGTAACTTATATAATTATAACCCTATTAGGGGACTTATAACTCCACTTATAACTACCCATGAACCTTCAAGTAGGGCTTGGTTGCTCTAGTCGGCTCTGACCTCTACCGCAAACTGGCTCTAAACCGTAAATCCTCAACCCCTGAACCGTAAGCGATACTAAAGTTTTTGACTTGTTCAGCAGTTGGGGTTTGGCAGATGAAATACACTGTTCCTGAGATTCCCGAGTTTCGTAGATTCACACGAGGTTTCGAAGTTTGTTGCTGGGCTCTTCTACATCAGGGTAGCCTGCAGAGATCTTTGCAGAAGTAAACTGCGAACCCGACGTTCGGCGCTTCTACGGGGTTTAGGGTTTAGGGGTTTAGGGTTTAGGGGTTTAGGGATTTAGGGTTTAGGGTTTAGGGTTTGGGGGTTTAGGGTTTAGGGGTTTAGGGTTTAGGGTTTATCGAAAATGTAACTTCCGAGGTACGGACTAGAGCATTGCCATTTGCCGTGGTGGCAGATATTCAGGCAGGAGGGTGTCAGGAGACCGGCGACGGGTGAGCTTGTAATTAGAGGTGTAAATAATTACCTATACTATTTTGGGCGGTTCCTTATTATGACGATAGTATAATGGGCCCCGAAACCTTATTCCAGTTATTAATGCCCCAAAACCCTAAACCCTTATAGTAGCCCTTATAGAACCCACTAAGGAACCCTTAAAGGAACCCCCAAAGCACTATGCTAGCTATTCCGGCCGATTACTTCGGATGAGTGTTTGGGGCCTAGGGGCCGGTGTCCTAGCAAGATCCAGACGAGGCGTAGAAAGGCGGGGAGGGAGGTTTCAACTACGGAGTCTGCCAGCCAGGGTTTTAGGGGTTTAGGGTTTTAGAGTTTGGAGTTTTAGTGATTTAGGGCTTTAGGGGTGTAGGGTTTTAGAGTTTAGGGTTTTAGAGTTTAGAGTTTTAGTGATTTAGGCCTTTAGGGGTTTAGGGTTTTAGAGTTTAGGGTTTTAGGGTTTAAGGGTTTTTGGGGTTTAGGGTTTTAGGGGAGAAAGGCCGTCATCAGACAAAGCGTCCGGCCACACGATCGTCAAGAGAGGAGGTACACTCGTCCATTCGTCCTGCACCATCTAGCAGTCGCGAGTCTTCCCCAGCGCCCTAAGTAAACAAAACCCAAAACCTTCAAGGCATCATCTATGCCCGTGATTTCCTCAGCCCATAATTAAATATTCTGAACCCTCAAACCCTGAACCCACGAACTCCGAATGTAAAACTCCTAAAGTCCTACAGCCCCGGAACTGCGTCGTCTTTACGGAGGCTGCGATGGACGATCCACC